>JAAGEH010000452.1:5181913-5212124 GCA_011751065.1 Lasiurus cinereus | reverse complement strand
TGGCTGCCGGGGCCGGGCTGCCTCGCGCCCATTGGCTGCGGCGCCGGCGCCCCCGGGGACCGGGGCGCCCGCCCGGGTGCCCTTGACGGGCTACCTGGGGGGCTGCGAGCTCCCAGGTCGGGGCCTCCAGGGGGGTGTGCGTGCGCCCGGGAGGAGGGAGGTGCCCGGGAGCCTGGCTCTGCGGCCCGGCCGGCTGTCCTCTGTGCATCCCATGACCTTGACGTGCAGCATCCTCGCCGGGGACCCTTCCTTCCTCTCTAACCTCGGGCCTTTGGGTGGAGAAGAGCGGGAGCGGAGGGCACCTCCTCTTTGAAGCCGGAGGGGCGTGGCCGCTCTTTCTCCATCTCTCCACGCTGCTGCTCTTTCCCTGCAGCCGGTATGTCGTCACCCCGGGCTTCAGAGAGCCAGCCAGGTCCTGGACCAGATGTCAGCTTAGAGATGGACGCTGCCGGGGAGAGAAGCCAGAGAGAGAGAGAGAGAGAGAGAGAGAGAGAGATGACCAATGCAGGGCGGGGCCGCCTGAGGGCTGCAGCTGTTCGTAGGGGAAAAGAATACACGAATGAATAATAATAATAATAATTATTATTATTATTATTATTATTATTCAGGAATAAACTCCGTTTCGCATGCTCACAGCAGCCAGCCTACTTTTACCCCGTCCTGCACGTTATCCCAAACGAGGGTCTGCAGAGAAAAAAAGCACAGGGCCTTCGAGGATTTGGTCATTCCTTCCTAAGTGGAGACGACCTGAGCCAGGCGATTTAAACTATTTTTTTTTTAATATTTTTGTATTGATTTTTTTTTTTACAGAGAGGAGGGGGGAGGGATAGAATTAGAAACATCCATGAGAAACATTGATCAGTTGCCTCCTGCACCACCCCCTCCTGGGGATGTGCCTGCAACCAAGGTACATGCCCTTGAACTTGGGACCCTTCGGTCCACAGGCCAGCGCTCTCTATCCACTGAGCCACACCGTTTTCTGAGCCAGGCGATTTAACTCTCTCAAGGAGCCGATCGGGGACACTGCCCTGAAGTACCACCTACTCTGGAACCGAATCGCCAAAACACCACACCCAGACATTCACCCCAGCGAGCAGAGCCGTGCCCTCTTTCCCATGCCTGGGCCTTTTCTTTGGATGTCGCATGACGCCGTCAAGCCCGCAGAACAGTTTGACCTTTGCAAAGCCCCTCACTCGTGGCAGTCGTTTCTCCCCGGCTTTCACACCGTCCTGGCTTCTTGGTTTGGTTTCCTTCTTGGCTCACTGTCAGGTGTGCCTGTAAGTCAGCCTCCCTTCCTGGCCCGGAATTAGGGAGCGGTTATTACCATTTATGGGGCAGATTTGGAGAAGAGGAAGGGGTGCCTGAAATGATGGGCAGGAGAAAGTTGGTTTCACTACTGTGGTGCTGTTAAAATGACCTCTTGTTTCATGGATTTGGTGGGGTGGTCGGTGGTTCTATTTATACTGTTTAGTGAACATCCCTGTGGGTGTGACCTTTTAGTCATGTTTCAGTTGGGGAGCCTGACTCATTTTTCTTTCCCGTCTTTCCCCCATTAGGATGTAAATTCCATGAAAGCAGAGACCGGACCAGTCTTGTTCACTGTTATATCTCACACTTAGAATAGTGCCTGCATGTCTTTACATTTGAGTATTTTTATTTTAAACATCGCTTTGATTTTTTTAAATCAATGCAATAGAAACAAATACTATGACATTTTAATATTGCTTCTTACATCAAAGCCTAAACATATAGGGAACTGCGGATGCAAAATGTGTGTTTGTTTTTTAGTAGTTTGGGCCCTGGCCAGAGAGCTCAGTTGGTTGGAGTGTCATCCCAGTATGCCCAGGTTGTGGGTTCAGTCCCCAGTCCAGGTGCTTACAGGAGGCAACCGATCACTGTTTCCCTCTCACATTGATGTTTCTCTCTTTCTTACCCCACTCTCTAAAAATTAATAACTCTGTCCTCAGGTGAGGATTAAAAAAATAATAAAAAACTGAAAATTGCCAGGTAGACTCCCAGGGAAAGGGCAAGGCATTTAAGTCACAAATGCTTATCTGCATACTTTGTACCTGACATATTTTGGTTGTCTGGTCAGTATTGCTTCATAGCTCAGGCTTGGAGCTTATGGCCAAAGTTCATTGAGAGGAATCACTTTGTAGGCCCCTGGTTATCCGCCTCAGCTTTGTCCCTAGAGCACTCATTTTTTTATCAAGTACTATCTCTTTAAAGACATCAAAGTTCTCACAATGTGACAGAGCCATTACCCTTTTAAGGAGTGGAATAATGAAGGACACGGAGGACTGATCACATGGAGAATCCCTGCTCCTGTATTTAGATTTTTTAAGGTTGAGTATTTTCAAATTGCTTTTAGAATTCTTCTTAAAAGATATTACTCTCCATTCAGTCTCTGCCGGAAGACTCAAGGCTGTTTCTGAGAGGATTTCTCTGCCACGTAAACGTTTTAAAGAACATGACAAGTCAGTGCTCTCCCCCGCAGGTAACAAGGGTACTTCTGTCCTGTGGTCAGGGCCAACGGCTCTGTCATCACTGATTGACGACCACGGAGACAGAGCCAGCTTTTTAAAAACGAAAATTGCTTACTAGAAGCTCTTATCATGTGTCCTTGACATTCAAAGTATTCCTTTCAGGCATCAGCTGGTGACAGTGATATAGACAGGCAGGTGGCTACGTGTCTCCGGGGTCTGAATTGTGGATAGGAAGCAGCAGCAGCTTTCTGGGGGCCCCGTTCAGAAGTGGCTTGGGGTACCTATCTCTTACTGTGGCTGAGATCCTGGAGCAGCCAGGAAGCCCGCAGTGGGACTCCGGAGGAGGAAGAATGATAACATCTCCCGAGACTCTAGAAAAGACTGAAGTTATCGAAAGGCAGGAAAGACCTGTATTTTGTCACAAAGCCTTGTGACCACATGTTACTGGAATTCTCTGCATACTTTCCTCACCAGGCTCAGTGGCACAGAGGTTATACATGAGAGTGTAGTAGGATGGCTTAGTAACAGTGATACCAACTAATATCACGTACTCACTCTGCACCAGCCTCTGTTCTGTTTTATAGTTAACTAGACGCCCAGTGCACGAAATTGTGCATGGGTAGGGTCCCTAGGCCCAGCCAGCCAATTGGGGCCTTCCTTCCCCTGGCTGCCCTTGGTGGTTGTCATGGCAAGCTGTTGAACTCCCAATGGGGACAATTTGTATATTAGCCTTTTATGATATAGGATAACTCCTTTCATTCTTACAAAAACCTCCCATGAGATAGGCAGGGTTGTGCCTCATTTTACAGACTGGCTTAAAAACGGAAGTATATTCATGCCCAGCCAGCATGGCTCAGTGGTTGAGTGTTGACCTATGAACCAGGAGGTCACAGTTCCATTTTCATTCAGGGCACATGTGGCCTCAAGCCACAGTGAGACTGTGCAGGAGACAGCTGATCCCTGATTCTCATCATTATCATCCATGTTTCTATTCTCTCCCCCCCTATCTCTTCCTCTCTAAAATCAATAAAAAATATATTTGAAGAAAAATAAAAATGCAACTATATTCATGTCACTCCCCCTACCTGATCACCATACTCCTTCCCTTCTCCCCAAAAAATAATGATTCCCATATTTCCACTACATCCAAAGTGGGACCAAGGAAGCATTTTAACAAGCTCTCCAAATGGCACCCTTCACAAATCTGGGAACAGGATAAAAGCCCAAGCCCCTGGGGGTGGGGGGAACTGTCAGATATCCTCTTACACTGGTGCTGCTGGCTTCTTGAGTTTCATCTTTCCCCATTCCCAGCTTCTCACTGCAAATTCCTTAAAATAGTCTTTGCCCGGGAATTCAGGTCAGGTCGGGACTGCATTGAAAGCCTACACATGCCGAAACCGGTTTGGCTCAGTGGAGAGAGCGTTGGCCTGCAGACTGAAGGGTCCCAGGTTCGATTCCAGGCAAGGGCATGTATCCTGGTTGCGGGCACATCCCCAGTAGGGGGCGTGCAGGAGGCAGCTGATAGATGTCTCTCATGGATGTTTCTGGCTCTCTATCCCTCTCCCTTCCTCTCTGTAAAAAAAAAATCAATAAAATACATTTTTTTAAAAAGAAAAGAAAAGAAAGCCTACACGTGCATCCTGTCCTCCCCGGGGTGATTTGGGGAGGCAGCCCCCTCCGCTTCTCATAGGGTTCGTATGGGAATGATTGGTCTTTCCCGCCCTCCTGCAAGGTGCTCCGAGGGGTCCGGTGCATTATTGAATGGCGGTGCCTATTGCTTTCCTGTGTGCACAGTAAACATGCACCCCTTCCTGGAAGTGGATTGGTGGCGGATCCAAGGTGCCTCTGGCCCTGGGAATCTTGCTTCTGTAACTGATGTCTTGCCTTTCCCATTCCAGCTCCTGGTGGGCCCATGTGGAGATGGGGCCCCCAGACCCCATCCTGGGGGTCACGGAAGCCTTCAAAAGAGACACCAACAGCAAAAAGATGAACCTGGGAGTTGGGGCCTATCGGGACGACAACGGAAAGCCTTACGTGCTCCCGAGTATCCGGAAGGTGAGCCGCCGTTCGCCTCCGCCTGGTTGGGAGGAGTAAAGTGACGGGAGATCGGGGAGCAGCAGGAAGACCCCTGGACTGGGGAGACCCAGGTTCAGGTTCCGGCACTAACTGTTCCCCAGGTTGTCTGAGCCGCAGTCTCCTCGGCTATTAAAGAGCCATTGGAACTGCCTGGTCTTTCCTAAGGTTGCATTGCTGTGGTTGTCTCTGGAAGAGGCATGATGTCATATGTAATTCTGAGTGCACAAAAGGACCAGGAATTTCAGTGCTGACTCAGGTATAGAATTAGGCCTTCGCGGATGGGCATTGCTCTTCTTTTCCATTTCTCCCTTTATAATTGCCTTAATAAAGCCCACCTTCTTATACAAACATACTCTGTCCTTTTTTCCTGTCGAACTATAGAATAATTTTCTTTATTTTTGTTACATGTGTATTAGTAGCCTTACTATTGGTTATTATAGTTATAATTTAATCCTCTAAGAACAGTTCTTTTTTAAGAAAGTCTTCTTTTGCATCTGTCCCTCCTCCATTGAAATGTGGATGTGTTTCTTTGCCACTTCCAAAGTGGATGGTGATGTGTCTGTCATTCCTCTAAATAAAAAAATGATGCTTTACCTCCAAAATTTAAGTAGAAAACATTGAATACAGGCTGGGGCAAAAGTAGGTTTACAGTTGTGAGTACACAAAACAGTTTTTTGTTTTTTTTAATATATTTTATTGATTTTTTTTACAGAGAGGAAGGGAGAGAGATGAGAATCAGAAACATCAATGAGAGAGAAACATCCATCAGCTGCCTCCTGCACATCCCCTAGTGGGGATGTGCCCGCAACCAAGGTACATGCCCTTGACCAGAATCAAACCTGGGACCTTTCAGTCCACAGACCAACGTTCTATCCACTGAGCCGAACTGGTTTCGGCACAGTTTATTCTTGTATTACTATTTATTTATTACATTTTCTTTATGAACAAACTGTAAACCAGCTTTTGCCCCATGTGTAATAATCGAGGTAATTCCAGGTGAAAAGAGCTAAGCAGTGCTTTTTCTCTTGTCTAGGCAGAGGCCCAGATCGCTGCAAAAAATCTGGACAAGGAGTACCTGCCCATCGGGGGCCTGGCTGAGTTTTGCAAGGCGTCTGCCGAGCTGGCCCTGGGCGAGAACAGCGAGGTGCTGAAAAGCGGCCGGGTAAGCGAGCGACTCCGGCGGCGGCCGACCGGTCTGTCGCTAAATGTAATAATTTTAAATACACTTGAGACAATTCAAACAATTTAAGACAAATAAGAAAAGAAACACCATACTTTGTGCCTGGTGATGGTTTTGAGGTGGCCACACTTTTGCTGATATCTCTTCTCTAGCTAATAAATTAGTGGGGTAATTTAATTAAATAGAAGATTCCCTATAACACCAGTTCCAAAAATACGGTAGTGATTTGATAGATCTGACCCTGGTTTTCTGTGAGTTTCCATGTGCGTATGTTCATTTTACATTAAATCTGCTTTAGAAACGCCAAACGACCCCTAGTTTTAGGCCTATCCTGAGCCCCACCCTCATGTCCCAAGCTGCCAGCTTAGATGGAGGAAGCAGGCAGGGGACAAGCCACAGGTAGGTCTGGCAGCTGGGACCAGCCGTGCGCCCTTCCTGCTGCCTCCCTCCTCTCGGGGTCCAGGGAGCATCACCGCAGCCATGATGGAGGAGCACGAGTGTCCCTTCGTTATCTCCTCCCAGCTCCCCGCGGGGTCCCTTCTGTGGAAGAGAGAGGGCCCTACAGGTCATGCACATGAGCTTTTTGCACAGATTCCCGTATGTACCGGGGAGTATATGCAGGCGCGCACTTGTAGTAAAGACTAGCATCAAGCATGCGGGCCACCAAACAGCTCACCTGACACTAGGGCTCCTGTGCCTTTCTTTTGAAACGTATGTTTTTTTGATGGATACATTTGTATGTTTAACCTTTCTTTTCTGGGAAAAACACACAAAGTAGCAAAACTAAGCCAACACTTCTCCCTTCCGCTACCCCTCTAAGGACAGAATAAATACATTTTATTTACTAAGTCCACAGGTTAGTTCATTGACTCAGAGCAAAACGTTAGTTCTTGACCCAGCAATGACCATAAGTCATGGACAGAATATGGTTCGACTGATATCCCTACCGTCAACCACCTGTTAACCCCTCGTGAAAACTTCTGGGGTTTTTTCCCTGTAATTTTTCCTTCGTCTGTGTACCTCTCGTCAGTTGTTACCTAAGTATGAGACTAGCCTATCTTAAAAAAACAGCATTTTGCATTTTATAAGTTGCTGTGCCTTCGTGAGTCATTGGTATCAGATCTGCAGCCAGGTTTTGATTTTTATCCCGCCAAAGTTTGCAGAGACTACCTTTGATTAGGAAAGAGTTTGTTGGTTGGGTTCCTCCCATTTAATCCAGTGTCCGCCGGTCCAGAAAATAGGTTGATGTTTTGTAAAGCCTTGCTTCTATGGCGCCTTAAAAAAAAAAAAAAGGAAAAAAAATCATTGTGGTTTCTTACCATCTCCTGACGTGGACTGGTTGGAAGACACAGATCTACTCAGGCATCGATCCAAATGATTAATATTTCAGATTCTGAAGACTCGTAAAAGGAGCCTCTTAGACAACCTTTAATACGTAGTAATGTTAGTCTAAGGTATTTTTCAAGAACCTTTGATGTTCGGAGAGTCACTCCATTTTGTTTAAATGTAGTAACTGTTCTTCGTGTCTTTTTTTTTCCCACTGGGAGGTGGGGATTTTGTGTCCTGAAGTTGGTGCTACCATCAGGCTGTAAGGAACTAGCTGCTGCATCACCAGGGCTATTGGAACTGAAGAGACCGCCCTTTGGGGAGCCAATGAGAGAGTCCAGTCAGTCTGTGGCTTAGCAAAGGGGGGAATGAAGCAGCACGGTTCTCTCATTTCCTTGTGCTCGTTTGGGGGTGTCGCCGCCTCTGTGCACTTGGCCTCTGCTCTGCTGAGCTACGGGCATGGTGCCTCACTGACCTTGTGTCTCTTCCTCAGTATGTCACCGTGCAGACCATTTCTGGAACCGGGGCCCTACGGATCGGAGCCAGCTTTCTGGTGAGTCGGGAAATTTCTTCAGCAAAGAGCTGTAAGGATGGTGGGGTTTTCTACCCCATGTGCGTTTGCTGACCGAGAAGTAGACTTCCTGTCCCCACAAGATTGGAAGACTCCTCATTCCCTGACAAATGAACTTGGGGGTTAAAAATTAAAGTACCTAGCCGAGGCCAGTTTGGCTCAGTGGATGGAGGGTCAGCCTGTGGACAGAAAGGTCCGGGGTTCGATTCCGGTCAGGGGCATGTATCCTGGTTGCGGGCACATCCCCAGTAGGGAGCGTGCAGGAGGCGGCTGATCGGTGTCTCTCTCTCATCGATGTTTCTGACTTTCTATCCCTCTCCCTCCTCTCTGTAAAAAAATCAATAAAATATATTTTTTTAAAAAAAATAAAGTACCTAGAAGGCATCACGAAGACATTATAATTATAGTAAGGCAGTATGATAATGAAAATAATTATTGAGCACATGCTGTTACTGGGAGCTTCTATATTTTAACTCATTTAACCTTGCTGAAGGAGGTTCAGTTTGACACCATTTTCAGATGAAGAAAGACAGGCCCGGGTAGGTCCGTGGCCACACGGCCATGTGACTGTCAGAGCCTGCGTTTCCACCAGGCAGGCTCGCTGCTCAGTCAGCGCTGGCTCTCGCTCAGGGAGGGGAGCTGTGTTCCAGGAGAGAAAAATGGTTTTTTTTTCTGTAAAAGAGATCAACTTCTTTCCAAAACCTCCCCTTTCATCGGCTTTTCATTCCCTTTCATCCCACCTCTCAGCAAAGATTTTTCAAGTTCAGCCGGGATGTCTTTCTGCCCAAACCGACCTGGGGCAACCACACGCCCATCTTCCGGGACGCCGGCATGCAGCTGCAGGGCTACCGCTACTATGACCCCAAGACGTGTGGCTTCGACTTCACGGGCGCCATAGAGGACATTTCCGTAAGTGTGGCTCTCAGGGGGTGGGGGGGATAGCGGGGGATCAGGAGTAAAACTCCTTGTGGAGACTTGAGGTCGCCCAGCATGTCTCATGGTGTTTCTGACTTAAAATAGGGAGGATGCGCCAACTCCCAGATCCCGGCTTCTTGGTTATTCCCCAAGGGATGGTGACCCCGTGGCATTTGGGGAAACTGATCTCCTGGTCGAGCCGCAAAGCGATCGCACAGTTGTTTTCTCTCCTTAGAAAATGCCACAGCAGAGCGTTCTCCTCCTGCACGCCTGCGCCCACAACCCCACGGGAGTGGACCCTCGCCCCGAGCAGTGGAAGGAGATCGCCTCCGTGGTGAAGGTGAGGGGTGCGCGGCCGGGACGGGTCTGTGTGGGAACCAGCCTTCGGGGCTTCACTGGCAGCAGCTGAACCGTGGCAACTACCTGGAGCCCACGTGAAATTTCCACACTTTTTATTTATTGATTTTTTTAAATATATTTTATTGATTTTTTACAGAGAGGAAGGGAGATAGAAAGTCAGAAACATCGATGAGAGAGAGACATCGATCAGCCGCCTCCTGCACGCCTCACCGTGGAGATGTGCCCGCAACCAACGCACATGCCCCCGACCGGAATCGAACCCGGGACCTTTCAGTCCTCAAGCCGACGCTCTATCCATTGAGCCAAACCGGTCTCGGCTCCACACTTTTTAAAAAAAGGTTTTTATTTATTTCAGAGAGGAAGGAAGATGGAGAAAGAGAGAGAGAAACATCAGTAATAAGGGAAAATCATTGATTGGCTGCTTTTTACACGATCCTAATGGGGTTGGAGCCCGCAACCCGGGCATATGCCCTGACTGTGAATCGAACCGTGACCTCCTGGTTCAGGAGTCAACACTCAACCACGGAGCCCCACCGGCCAGGTCCACATCAGCGAGATAACAATCCTGTACTTGATGCTCCGTGAGCAGGTGGACATAATTTTTGTTCTTCATCCGGGTCTAGGAAATGCTGATCAGACTTTGTGGTTGCCTGGCCTGGATGGTAGGCATCCCCACGTGTCTGCTGGTGGGTCTGCAGCTGTCCTGCTCAGTGGTTAAACTTTTCACCCTTTTCCACCTTTTCACGTCCCCTCCTATCCTTGCCACTTCCCTTGGCATCACCATGGTCACTCATGGGGTCAGCTGGCAGCGAAGGTGCTCATCAGAATTCCCAGGGAGGCCGAAACCGGTTTGGCTCAGTGGATAGAGCGTCAGCCTGCAGACTGAAGGGTTCCACGTTCGATTCCGGTCAAGGGCATGTACCTTGGTTGAGGGCACATCCCCAGTAGGGGGCGTGCAGGAGGCAGCTGATCGATGTCTCTCTCTCATCAATGTTTCTGACTTTCTATTCCTCTCTGTGAAAAATCAATAAAATATATTAACAAAAAAAGAATTCCCGGGGCAGAAGATACTCCTACATCCCCCCTGTCACTCCTGTTGGTCCCCCTTCCTTTCCGTTCTGTCAAACCTCCGCTGCAAACAGAGAGAGAGAGAAGAGCTTTCAGAGAGCTCTTTCAGGAGGAGATGGCTCTGGCGTGGCCGGCCCCTGGGCCCTGGGTATAGATGAGTCTGCTAGGGTGACATTAGCCCCAGAGGGGCTGACGCTGGTCCTGTGCTGACTACACTGAGGCCTGAAACGAGCTTCCCATCTGACTAAGCAGCTGCGGAGATGGGATTGCGATTCTCCTTTCTTAGTGGCTTCCTGAGGGACCATACCAACCGGAGTAAAGAAATATACTGGTACATGGTGCAATATCCGCAAATCAATACATGTGATACACCACATAAATTAAAAAAAATAAAGAGCCGAAACCGGTTTGGCTCAGTGGATAGAGCATCAGCCTGAGGACTGAAGGGTCCCAGGTTCGATTCCGGTCAGGGTCATGTACCTTGGTTGTGGGCACATCCCCAGTAGGGGGCGTGCAGGAGGCAGCTGATTGATGTCTCTCTCATCGATGTTTCTAGCTCTCTGTCCCTCTCTCTTCCTCTGTAAAAAAATTAAAATATATTTTTAAAAATAAAAAATATATGAGGACATTGGTACCTGAACTCTTAGGAAACAGAAACGTTGCCACGATGCCACCTAGGGAGGGGACTGTGGCTTCCGTCTCTGTGCGGCAGGCCTGGTCCCAGCAGGCACCGTGACCCCCCTGGGCACCGTGAGGGGCTGCCTGAAGCTTTGGCCTTCTCTTTTCCTTCCCAGAAAAACAACCTCTTCGCGTTCTTCGACATGGCCTACCAAGGCTTTGCCAGCGGGGACGGCAACAAGGATGCCTGGGCTGTGCGCCACTTCATCGAACAGGGCATTAATGTCTGCCTCTGCCAGTCCTACGCCAAGAACATGGGCCTATACGGTAAAGGGAGGGACGCGGGAGTGTGTTCTGATGACATTGAGGCGGTGCCGGGAGGGGTGCCATGCAGGTGGGGGGTTGCATGTGTGGGTGTGTATGTGGGTGCTGTCCCTGTCCCTCCTTCCCAGAGAGGAAAGACAGTAAAAGGGATTGTACTGATCTTAGCCACATCTTCTGTAGCGTCCTTGAATTTTCCCAGCAAAGAAAACCGAGTACTGCTTCTCTAAATAGTGACTGTTCCATGAGCCACAAAGATGGATACAAGAGAAAGAGACATTTAAACACTCTTTTTTTTTTTAATATATTTTATTGATTTTTTACAGAGAGGAAGGGAGAGGGACAGAGAGCTAGAAACATCAATGAGAGAGAGACATCAATCAGCTGCCTCCTGCACGCCCACTACTGGGGATGTGCCCGTAACCAAGATACATGTTCCAACCGGAATGGAACCTGGGACCCCTCTGCAGGCCAACGCTCTATCCACTGAGCCAAACCGGCTTCGGCAAACACTCTTGATTATTCAACTTTCTGTTGTACCCAGATTCACCATCCTGGTTGCTAAAAACTTTGTACTTAGAAAAGTTATTTTTGTGGCGTTTCTGTTGGGAACCGCTAACGCGTAGCACATTTAATCACCATTTGCTTGAGATAAAACTAGACAACAAGATGCATTCTGTCCTTTCAGGTGAGCGCGTGGGAGCCTTCACTGTGGTCTGCAAAGATGCCGATGAGGCCAAAAAGGTGGAGTCACAGTTGAAGATCTTGATCCGCCCCATGTATTCCAACCCTCCTGTCAACGGGGCCCGGATCGCCTCCACCGTCCTGAACAGCCCGGATCTGCGAAAGCAATGGTAAGGACACTTCGCCGCCGCAGCCACCCGCCTCTCCCCCTCCCCCCCAAGTCTTCAAAGCTTGTTTATAATTGGCTGCCAGTGAGGCACAGCATCACGGAGCTACCACACGTGGAGGGGGCAGGGAGAGAAGAGTGCCTTTGAGCACTTCTCAATAAATACATGGGTCTTTCCCTCCGAGATGGACATAATGCAGAGATGGTGTTTCCTTTTATTCCATCGTCTCCAGGTTAAGTAAATTCACGTTCATATTGAAGTGCCTTACATAGGAAAACTTCCTGAAGAAAATGATATTTTGGTTTTTATTGTAATAGCAAGCCTTGAATTGGTATTTCTGCCCCTTTGGGTTTTTATTATCTGTACCCTCGGAATACCTTGGCACCTGAGCTCTAATGTAGTGTTACTCAGTGTTTGTTTGTTGCTTAATATATTTTCTTACTGATTTCAGAGAGGAAAGGAGAGGGGGAGAGAGAGAGAAACATCATTGATGAGCCCTAACCGGTTTGGCTCAGTGAATAGAGCGTCGGCCTGCAGATTGAAGGGTCCCAGGTTCGATTCCGGTCAGGGGCATGTGCCTTGGTTGTGGGCACATCCCCAGTGGGGGGTATGCAGGAGGCAGCTGATCGATGTTTCTCTCTTATCGATGTTTCTGACTCTCTATCTCTCCCCCTTTCTCTCTGTAAAAAAAAATCAATAAAATATATTTTTTTTTTTAAATAAGAAGAAGCCAAAACCAGTTTGGCTCAGTGGATAGAGCATTGGCCTGCGGACTGAAAGGTCCCAGGTTCGATTCCAGGCAAGGGCATGTACCTTGGTTGCAGACACACCTCCAGTAGGGGGCGTGCAGGAGGCAGCTGATCGATGTCTCTCTCATGGATGTTTCTAACTATCCCTCTCTCTTCCTCTTAAAAAGTCAATAAAATATATTAAAAAAAAATAAGAAGGAGGAAGAAACATCAATGATGAGAGAGAATCATCCATCACATGTCCCCAACTGGGGATCAAGCTCACAACCTGAATATGTGCCCTGACTGGGAATCTCACATGACCTCCTGGTTCATAGGTCAACATTCAGTCACTGAGCCACACCGGCTGGGTATAAAATAGAATGCTATAAAATAGTGGGGGTTTTCCTGGACCAGCATATGACTCGCTCAGGGACACCAGAGTCCACTAGGGCGTCCTCAAGGAAGGGGCAAAGGCTGTGAGCGGGGGTGCATCGAACGGGTCTTGGCCAGAATGGAGCTGCATCGCAGGCTTTTTCCAGGTTGCAGGAGGTGAAAGGCATGGCCGACCGCATCATCAGCATGCGGACCCAGCTGGTCTCCAACCTCAAGAAGGAGGGCTCCTCCCACAACTGGCAGCACATCACCGACCAGATCGGCATGTTTTGTTTCACGGGGCTGAAGCCCGAGCAGGTGAGTGGACTCTGTAGCAGACCAGGTACTCAGGCCGGGGGCACCTGCCTCTTCAGGATTACCCCGAAAACGGTCACTTCGGAGGCTTTTAGGAAAACAAAGTATGTGCCTAGGTAGCAGTCATCCTGCTTTGACTTTTACTAGTCATTTACCTGTCTGCATCCTCCGTGGGGGGCAGACTTCCAGAGAGCAGAACTTGTCTTCATCATTGTTGGTGATAACCACTGCTTCTCTACGAGATACCAGAACAAGCAGGAACCTGCCAGTTAGAGAAGTAGCTTCTCCACAGCTGATCCTGCATCTGTTTTTCCTGCAAAAGCTGGCTCTAACATTTTCCACACCCGTTCCTCCTCAGAATTCATCACCCTACTTTAAAGGAGCTTTCCTCCTCCTCTCTTTTTTTTTAAATTATTATTATTATTATTATTTTATTGATTTTTTAGAGGGGAAGGGAGAGGGATAGAAAGTTAGAGAGAGACATCGATCAGCTGCACACCTCCTACTGGGGATGCACCCGCAACCAAGGTACATGCCCTTGACCAGAATCGACGCTCTATCCGCTGAGCCAAACATGTTTCGGCCCTCCTCCTTTCACTCTTAAGCTAGCATATCAAATTCTGGGAGTAGGGTTTAATTGTTATTTTTTTCTGTCTTAATACATGGCTGTTGTGCCAGGGCTGGGGACACACACACACACACACACACACACACACACACGAGCTGGATATGCTCAAGCCTTCTTCTTTCCGCAGGTGGAACGGCTGACCAAGGAGTTCTCGGTCTACATGACAAAGGACGGCCGCATCTCCGTGGCCGGGGTCACCTCCGGCAACGTGGGCTACCTTGCCCACGCCATTCACCAGGTCACCAAGTAACCCCCCGAGGCGCGGAAACAGAGACCACCTCCCTGCCCACCTCCGCCGCCGCGAGAGGCTCGCGGAGGGAGCGGGAGGGTGGATGGTGGTGGGCAGATCGATTCTTTCAACCGCGGCACTTAAAACTCGGCGTTGGAATGGGTTCTCGGCCGAGGATGGGCAGGAAGCCAGGCGGAGGCATCTGTGGCTGGTGCGTGGAACTTTGTGGCTCTAAACCAAAACCTCCCTCATCGGTGTGTACCTAGCTTTTCCGAAAGAGTTTACACGTACGAGAACGTCATGGCCAAAAAAAAACCTCTCCGTCACCATGGCAATATTCCAGAAGCTTTAACCGAGGCACCCGCTGGAGTCGGTGCCACGTATTGGAGCCTCTGTGAGAAGACCTGGTTCCAGCAATAACGGTCAGCCTCACCCTCGTGCTCCCGGGTTGAGCAGCCTCACCCACAGACCGCGTTACAGAAACCTCGCTTCGTGACAGCCAGCGCGTCAACTACCGCTGCATCAGGAACACGAAAAGATGCTGCTTCCGGTCTTTGGGAAAAAGAAAAAAGAAAGGAGCCTCTCCTTCTCGTACTTACTTGTGGGCATTTTAATGTTCCTCTCTCTCTCTCTCTCTCTCTCTCTCTCTCTCTCTCTCTCTCTCTCTCTCTCTCTCGGCGCTGCTCTTTTCCCTGGACACAAAGATCTCTAACCAGCCCGGATGTCCACCCTTCTACTGCCTGATGGACCGTCAGCCCCTCCCTGTCACACTTACTCACTGGAAGAAGGAAGAACAGAATTTACTGTCACCCGCACCCTCGCCTTTCTCAGCAGAGAACGGTTAGCGGGTGGTTGTGGCATCCTCTGCAGGGATTGGCTGTCTCCCGCGGGATGCTGCCTCTGCCCGGTTGGACCTGGTACCTTAGTGCAGTGTCGGGGTGCAGACCCTCGTCTCCTGTCCCAGGGCGGGTGCTGCGGGGTGGGGCCAGGCAGAAGGGTATTCAGGTTTCGTGGCGGGGCTCGGGCTTCCTTCCCTCTCTAGAAAGATAACCACCATCCACTCTAATCGTGTAGACTTGCAACCTGGTTTCTCTGTTACAATAAAGTTCCTGCGACCCCCACCACTGGCGACTCTGGTATGTTTTCTCTTCCATGGGAGGAAAGGGCGGGAGTGGGTGTATATCCCGCAGCTGGGAAGACATGTCCCACTGAATATAAACTAAAGCCACGTCCTTGTCTGGATCTCACTCCGCTTGTCTAGTCCACAAAGACGTTGGAAATGTAGATACGATCTATTGGGCCTTGGGGGTCAAGTGGAGTACCTCAGAGGATCTTATGGATGTCAGCAGGGAGCAAAGGAGACGGAGGGGAGGTGGCAGCTTCAGAGGGAGATGGGAGTGAGGTAGGTAATCTAAGCAATGAGGGCAAAGTTAAAAGAGTGATGCCACCTGGATGTAAGATGATCTTTGGGGACCAACCCTCATCCCCAGTAATGAGAAATAGGGAAGGCAGAGGCGCTGTGAGAATGAGAGTCCAGGATGGCTGTTCTTCAGTTTTTCTTTTTATATATATATACATATTTTATTGATTTTACACAGAGAGGAAGGGAGAGGGATAGAAAGCTGGAAACATCGATGAGAGAGACATGGATCTGCACGCCCCCTACTGGGGATGTGCCCGCAACCAAGGTACATGCCCTTGACCGGAATCGAACTTGGGACCTTTCAGTCTGCAGGCCGATGCTCTAGTCACTGAGCCAAACTGGTTTTGGCTTTTTTTTTTTTTTACAGTTTTTCAAATAAATCCTGTTCTTATTTTATATATATATATATGTGTGTGTGTATTCAATTAAGAGAGAGGGGGAGGGAAACAGCCATGTGAAAGAGAAACGTCAATTAGCTATCTTCCATATGCAGACCAAGACCCCAACCTGGGTATGTGCCCTGCCTGGGAATGGAACAGGTGACCTTTTGGTACACGGGATCAAACCCAAAACATGGATCCCAACTGGGAATTGAACTATGACCTCCTGGTTCATAGATCGACACTCAACTATTGAGCCATACTGGCTGGACCACAATCTTGGAAGGTCTATTGATGCTTAAAAGTTGGCAACTGACTCAAATTCTTAAAAATATTTTTTTAATGATTTCAGAGAGGAAAGGAGGGGGAGAAAGAGCTAGAAACATCAAATGATGAGAATCATTGATTGGCTGCCTCCTGCACTCGCCCAGACTGGAGATCAAGCCTGCAACCCGGGCACGTGCCCGGACTGGGAATTGAACCGTGGCCTCCTAGTTCATAGGTTAGCAACCACTGAGCCCAGCAGGCCTGGCCTGATTCAGTGTTTGTTTGTTTTTTCTTTCTTTTTTTTTTTTTAAATATATATTTTATTGATTTTTTTTACAGAGAGGAAGGGAGAGGGATAGAAAGTAAGAAACATCAATGAGAGAGACATCCATCAGCCGCCTCCTGCACGCCCCACACTGGAGATGTGCCCGCAAGCAAGGTACATGCCCCTGACCGGAATCGAACCTGGGACCTTTCAGTCCGCAGGCCGACGCTCTATCCATTAAGCCAAACCGGTTTCGGCTAATTCAGTTTTCTTAATGACTTACAGGCAAGATGCAGACACTAGGTCACCAGTTTGCAACCTCCACCATAAAGTCATCTACTCTGTCAGCAGACATGGAGCAATGGCGCCTGCTTAGCATCAAGATTGTGCTGTCCCCGTCTCCTCAGTGCTGGAAGCCATCTAAGGTGGGACAGCCAGTAGTGGAGCAGAGGTCAGGCCCGGAGCACATGCAGTGCATGGGTAGCTGTGGGAGGGGGCAGCAGGCCTAGCTTGCTCTTGCCCTCCTGGTGCTCACTCCCTGCGGGGCATCGTGCACAGCAGGCTGGCTCCTGACCCTGGCTCCTCTGGGACCCTGTTGGGAACGGATACACCGAGGTGGTAATTGGATAAGTAAGTGCGCTTACCTGGAATGGATTTTGACTGATGTCTTTGGAAAAGTCTCTTAAAAGGAAAAACATGTTATTCAGCTGCCCCGTTCAGGGACCGACTGCCCAGGTTAGGAGAAGCCGCCTTAAGTGTCCCTGATGGAACCACATGGTTGAAAGTTGGCCACCAAGACAGCAGGAAAGGGAACCTGACCCCCCTGCTGACCTCGTTATTTTTAACCACACACATTGCCAGCTCACCCTGGACTAAGTCCCTTTCCTCACCAAGCGCAGTCACGTGGGCTGTGTTTTTCTCCGCAGTTCAGACTGTTTGCCTTCAACCCTATCCTAGTTTTCTAGTCTGGGTCAATATGTTCATGGCCATCCACTCGACGGAGGAGGTAATTTGCTCAGAATAGCCTCTTGTTTTTTTTCTTGTTTTGTTTTTAAAATATATTTTTATTGATTTCAGAGAGGAAAGGAGAGGGGGAGAGAGATGGAAACATCAATGATGAGAGAGAATCATTGATCAGCTGCCTCCCACATGCCCTCCATTGGGGATTGAGCCCACAACCTTGGCATATGCCCTGACCAAGAATTGAACTGTGACCCCCTGGTTCCTAGGTTGATGCTCAATCACTGAGCCATGCCGGCCAGGCATGCCTCTGTTTATTATAGTTCAAGGTAGAATAGTTTCCAAATCTGGATTTTTAAAAAAATATATTGGTTCCCTAGCCTTATCTCTGGACATTCTGACTCAATATATCTGAGATAAGGTTTGCGAGTCATTTCTTTAAATAATAAAAAAATGTTCTAGGAGGTTCAGAAACACCTGGTCTGTGGACCAGTCATTGGGTACTATTAGACTAAACTGTCTCAGGCTTACATCTACATGCTCAAAGTCCAGCTCACTCAACCAGCTTGAGAAGTTTTTTTTACCTTTTTTTCTTATGGGCTGTGAAACTTTTTTTGTAGAAATTATTGGTTTGTGTCTAATAAATAGATTTTTTCTTTTTTTTTTTAATGATAATCTTATAAAATTCCTGAGAAGCCCTGGCTGGGTAGCTCATTTAGTCAGAGTTGTCCAAACACACACTTCAAGAATTAAAAAAAAAAAAAAGAACCCAACTAATAACGGAAAAGTATCTGAAGACACATTTCTCCAAAGACATACTAACAGCCAATAAGCATGTGAAAAGATGCTATCATCATGAGTCATCTGGAAAATGCAAATAAAAACCCTAATGGAATCACTTCACATCCATGAGGATGACTGTAATAGAAAGGAATATAATAAGGGTCATCCGGGATGTGCAGAAATTGGACCCCTCACACGATGTTGATAGGAATGTAAAATAGTGGAGCTGCTTTGGAAAACAGCCCAGCAATTCTCAAAAAGTTAAACACAGGCTTACCAACTGACCCAGCAATTCCACTCCTGGACACTTAGCCAAGACAAAAGGAAGCACACATCCACACAAACACTTGTCCATGAGTGTTCATCGCGGCATTATTCACAATAGCCCCAAGTGAAAGCATGTCCAACTGATGGATAAATAAACACAATGTGATCTAGCCATACCATGGAATATACCCTATTCTAGAGGCACAAAACTCATGAACTGGAAGTGGGGGGGTCCCTCACCCCGGCCTACGCCCTCTCACAATCCGGAAGCCCTCCGGGGGTGTCCATCAGATGGCTTAGGCCTGCTCCCCACCATGTGTAAATGGACCAAAGTGGGGAATGACTGGTTGCTGTGACATGCACTGACCACCAGGGGATAGACACTCACTGCAGAAGCCAGGCTCATGGCTGGCGAGCACAGCAGCGTGGTGGGAGCCTCTCCTGTCTCCACAGTAGTTCTAAGGACCCCTCGGGGGATGTCTGCTTGACAGCTTAGGCAGGAAGCAGGCCTAAGCCGTCAGTCAGACATCCCCTGAGGGGTCCCGGATTGCGAGAGGATGCAGGCTGGGCTGAGGGACCACCCCCTCCCACCGTGCACAAATGTCATGCACCTGGCCTCTAGTTTAGTAATAACACAAAATGCAGTGCCAATGTGCTCCAACATGGATGAAACTTGGTAAGAGCTCATCCAAAACATCAAGTAGGTTAGTGACGCCAGGGGCTTGTGAGAGGGTAAAATGGGGCTGGGGGGGTCTTTGACTACTAATGGTTCCAGGGTGTGTTGTTTTGGTGGGGGGAATGATAACAATGCTGAAATCAGATAATGGTTATGGTTGCAAAACTATGAATATACTAAAAGCCATTGTACTGGACTTTTTAAAATTCTTTTTTTTTTTAATATATTTTTATTTCAGAGAGGAAGGGAAAGGGAGAGAGAAACATCAATGATAACAGAGAAGCATTGATTGGCTGCCACCTGCACGCCCCACACTGGGAATCCAGCGCTCAACCCCTGCGTGTGCCCCTAACCAGAACTGAGCCATGACCTCCTGATTCCTAGGTCAACACTCAACCGTTGAGCCACGCTGGCCGGCCGGGTGTACTGGATATTTTTAAAGGATCGATTTAATAGTAAAGTGCATAAAGTTAAAAAAAATGCACCCCTATGTTCATAGCAGCACAATTTACAATAGCCACAATTTGGAAACAGCCTAGGTGCCCGTCAGCAGATGAGTGGATCAGAAAACTGTGGTACATCTACACAATGGAATTCTATGCTGCCATTAAAAAGAAGGAACTCTTACCATTGGCAGCAACCTGGATGGAACTGGAGAGCCTTATGCTTAGCGAAATAAGCCAGTCAATGAAGGAGAAGCACCACATGATCGAACTCATTGGGGGATAATAAAGAACATTATAAACTGATGAACAAAAGGATAGATACAGAGACAGTGAAGCTTCAAACAGACTGTCAAATTACAGCAGGAAGATTAAAGTTAGGTGAGGTAGATAAGAGATCCATCAAAGGACTTGTATCTATGCATATAATCATAACCAATGAACATAGACACTTGGGGGGTTGAGGTATGCCTGGGAGGGAGGGGGGCAATGGGGAGATATGTATAAAAAATTAATTTAAAAAAAAAAAGCAAACAGCTCAAACGTCCTTCCAACAAGGGACCAGTTAAGCAAACTTGTCCATGGATATCGCCTGCGGAAACTACAACTCCCAGAGTGCGCCGCGCCCCGTAGCCCCGGCCGTCACGTGACCTCGGTGTCACGTGTGTCTCCGCGGCCGGCTGGGCATGGGGTACCGCGGGTAAGTGGCGGAAAGCAGGGCAGGTGGAGGGTGGGAGCTTTGGGTCCTGGGGCACCCAAACCCGCGATTGCAGCGGAGCCCTGCCCGCTCCCCCAAAGGGCGCTCCGAAGCCCGGCGTCCTTGGCGCCACGGCCGCCCTCGCTGGCTCCGGCCCCTGCCCGGTCGTCTCCGCCCAGTCCTAGGCCCCGATCACATCCCGGTGCCTCCGCCCAGGTCAGCCCACCGCAGCCCGCTGGCCTCGCTGCACGCCGGGGGGGGGGGCACGCCCTGGTCCACCCCCCAGTGCACCCCAGCCCTCCTAGGTCGGGGATCCAGTAGGATCCCGCTCCGGCTGGGCACCCAGGGGCGCTCCTGCAGCGATGGCAGCTCCCCGAGGGCGCAGGCTCCCCGCCCGCTGAGCCTGAGCCCGGCGGCTGCCCCCCGTGCGCCCGTGTGCCTACCTGGCTGACCGGCTGCTCCCTTCTTGCACGTAGGGTCCCCTCCGTTTGCTGACGGGCGCAGGACAGCTCCTAACAGCTCATGACTCTGCAGACGGCGGGCTTTCAGCAACGCCTGGAGAAAAGAAGAAATTGGGGCCGGAGAGAGAGGTGAGGAGAATCAGATCCCGGGTCCTTGGGGGAGAAGGAGCTGGGAGCGAGCAGCGCCCGCTCCACCCAGGTCCTTGGTCCGGTGGGAAGAGCAGGTGAGCTGGGGAGGATGGAGCTGAGTAACTGGGGGGAGGCAGGGCTGAGAGAGCTGACACCTCTGCTCTGAGAGGGGAGCGGGCTGAGAGGAAGGTCGCTAGCTTTGCGGGGGGCTCTGTCTGGGGCCCTGCTAGGAGCCTGGGAGCCCAAGACTCTCCCTCTGCTACTCACTGCTTTGATTTTTTGTTTTTGGGGGCGGGGGGTGCGGAGCTGCTGGATGGGTGTCCCCTGACTGATCGTTCTGGAGATGGAGCCAGCAGAGGGGTATTTCCTCCGGAGCTGGTGTCTCGGTTGCGTGCGTGGTGACGGATGGCTGAGAGCATCAGAACCCTCCTTTTTCCCTCTCGGGAGGGTACCATTCCCGGTTTTGTTGGACCAGGAGCAGGAGGAGCAATGGGAAGCGTCTGACTCCCCAGGGGGCCTCCTTTGCCATTCTAGCCCCTGGCATGTTGAGGGCCTCAGAGGGGATGCCCCTGGTGGGCAGGAGTCAGGTGAGTCAGGTGCGAGATGAATGAGAGTTGGCCTGAATTTTTTTTTTAATATGTTTTATTGATCTTTTACAGAGAGGAAGGGAGAGGGATAGAGAGTTAGAAACATCGATGAGAGAGAGAGACATCGATCAGCTGCCTCCCGCATGCCCCCTACTGGGGATGTGCCCACAACCAAGGTACGTGCCCCTGACCGGAATTGAACCTGGGACCTTTCAGTCCGCAGGCCAACGCTCTATCCACTGAGCCACACCGGTTTCAGCTGACCTGAATTTTGAAGGACTTGGAAAATTATGGCGAATCCAGACTCTGGGCTGGAGGGAGGCTGGGCTGTCAGACGTTGAAATAGCCATGGTTCAGCCGAAACCAGTTTGGCTCAGTGGATAGCACGTCGGCCTGCAGACTGAAGTGTCCCGGGTTCAATTTCGGTCAAGGGCACGTGCCTCGGTTGCGGGCACATCTCCAGTGGCGGGTGTGCAGGAGGCAGATGATCGATGTTTCTGACTCTCTAGCCCTCTCCCTTCCTCTCTGTAAAAAAACAATAAAATATATATTTTTTAAAAATAGCCAGGGTTCTGAGCGAGGGCTGCTCTTGGAACCCAGCTGTGGAAACAGGCTGGGGAGGCAGACAGATCGGTATCCAGATCCTACTCTGCAACTTGCTAACATGTGACCCTGGCTCACTGATTTGATCTCTCCAAACCCCTATGACCCCTGTCGTAAGAATGGGATGAGATATGTCCATGACACTCCTGCCCATACAAGGCCTCTCTCTAATGCCGGCACGTTATTACCCCTCTCTCTCTCTCTTTTTTTTTATATATTTTATTGATTTTTTACAGAGAGGAAAGGAGAGGGATAGTTAGAAACATCAATGATGAAAGGCATTGATCAGCTGCCTCTTGCACGCCCCCTATTGGGGATGTGCCCGCAACCAAGGTACATGCCCTTGACCGGAATCGAACCTGGGACCTTTCAGTCCTCAGACTAAGGCTCTATCCACTGAGCCAAACCGGTTTCAGCACTACCCCTCTCTTTTATGTTTGTCTTATATGCCCCCTGGGTCTGTAAGCCGAAGCAAGCAGGATTTGCCTCTGACCTATTTCTGTCTCTGCCGCACCACCCTGTTGTCCCCAGAGCAGTATTCTGCACACAGGGCCACCTGGGTACCAGTCCCAGCCACCTGATTTCGGGGATGCTGTTTTACCTTTCTGTGCCGCCCTGGGGATGACAGCGGTACCTGTCTTTCCTGTCTAGGCTGAGAAGGGCCGGAGCCCACAGGCCTCCCGGGAGAACAGCTCTGAACGGGGATGTGGTGGTGAGGCAGCATCTGCAGACCCTGCCGGGAGCGGCCTCTCAGGGCCATGGCCCAGGTCAGCATCAACAGTGACCTCGGCGAGTGGGGCTTCAGCACGGACGCGGGGGAGCGGGCCCGTCTGCTGCAGAGTCCCTGTGTGGACTCGGACCCGAAGAGCGAGGGCGAGGCCTCT
Source organism: Lasiurus cinereus (assembly GCA_011751065.1). Taxonomy (NCBI): domain Eukaryota; kingdom Metazoa; phylum Chordata; class Mammalia; order Chiroptera; family Vespertilionidae; genus Lasiurus; species Lasiurus cinereus. Next base: position 5,189,252 of record JAAGEH010000452.1, on the reverse strand, counting down.
CCTGAAAGCCTGAGCCGAGGCACCACGTCCACCTTTGGGGCCATCTTCATCGTCGTCAACGCCTGCCTGGGGGCAGGACTGCTCAACTTCCCAGCAGCCTTCAGCACGGCCGGGGGCGTGGCCGCAGGCATCACCCTGCAGATGGTGAGTGTGCGCGGGCCCCGAGGGCAGGAATGCAGTTCGGCGGGTGAGTCTGGCCTCTTTGCCTCCAAGGGGAGGCTCTGGATGAGGGCCGATCAGAGCTGCCACTCTACCCACCCGCACGCAGGGCAAATATTACCCATCTGCCCAGCATTCTTTCCTCTGAGCCCACATGAGGCTTCAAAAGCCCTCTGCGCAATCAGGGAAATTTGACGTCAACTGCATGCTTAGCAATCTTGAGGTTATGTTTAAAAAAAAGGCCCTGATCTTTTAGAACTACATGAAAGAGTACTGATGCAGTGATATGAGAACTTGTGTTTTTCTTCAAAATAATCCAGAGCCTGGTCTGTGTAGCTTGGCTGTTGAGCATTGACTTAGGAATCAAGGGGTCACTGAATTTCCCTGGCCAGTTTAGCTCTGGATAGAGCGTCAGCCTGCGGACTGAAGGGTCCCGGGTTCGATTCCGGTAAAGGGCACATGCCTGGGTTATGGACTCAATTCCCAGAAGGGGACATGCAGACGGCAGCCAAGCAATGATTCTCTCTTATCATAAATGTTTTTATCTCTCCCCTCTCTTCCTCTCTGAAATCAATGAAAATATATTTAATAAAAAAAAAAAAAGGTCACTGAATTGATTACCAATCAGGGCATGTGACCAGCTGGCAGGCTCGACCCCAATAGGGGGCTTCTTATTGATGTTTCTATCTCTCTGTTTCTCTCCCTTTCTCTCTTTAAAATAGATAAAAACACATTTTTTAAAAAGAGAGAGACGGTTTTAAAAAGATAGTAATAATCCAGAATGGGAGAAGGAATAGGTGAAACAGGATTGGGCATGAATTCATCATTTTTGAAGCTGAGTGATAAGTATATGGGAATCCATTATACCATTCTTTCTACTTTTATGTGTGTGTGACATTTAAAATAAAGCTTCTTTTTTAAAAAAATACATATATTTTATTGATTTTTTACAGAGAGGAAAGGAGAGGGTTAGAGAGCTAGAAACATCAATGAGAGAGAAACATCGATCATCTGCCTCCTGCATGCACCCTACTGGGGATGTGCCCATAACCAAGGTTCATGCCCTTGACTGGAATTGAACCTGGGACCTTTCAGCTGCAAGCCAACGTTCTATCCACTGAGCCAAACTGGTTTCAGAAGCTTCTTTTGTTTTTAAAGAAAATCTCAAGTCCCCAGTAAACTATTAAAATTGCCCTGTGAGCCCTAGCTGATTTGGCTCAGTGGATAGAGCATCAGCCTGCAGACTGGAGAGTCCTGGGTTCGATTCCGGTCAAAGGCACATGCCTGGGCTGTGGGCTCAGTCCCCAGTCGGGGGCATTCAGGAGGCAGCCGATCAATAATTCTCTCTCATTATTGATGTTTCTCTCTCTCTCTCTTCCTTCCTCTCTGAAATCTATAAAAATACTCTTTTTTTTTTAATTGCCCTGCGAGATGAGGTCTATATGCCAAACCAGCTTTGAACATTGGCCCCGTAAACACTGAGCCAAACCAGGCTGCCTTTGGCTGCCAGGCCTTTCCCACACCCGCCTGCTCTGCCCCTGCCCACAGGGCATGCTGGTTTTCATCATCAGCGGCCTCGTCATCCTCGCCTACTGCTCCCAGGCCAGCAACGAGCGGACCTACCAGGAGGTGGTGTGGGCCGTGTGCGGCAAGCTGACGGGCGTGCTGTGCGAGGTGACCATCGCCGTCTACACCTTCGGCACCTGCATCGCCTTCCTCATCATCATCGGGGACCAGCAGGACAAAAGTGAGGTTCCCTCCGTAGCCACCTCCTCCCTACTCCTTGGCCCCGGGAACCCTAGGGGTGGGAGGAAAGGGCATGGAACCCCCCACCCCAGGCCCCGCCCGGGCTCAGCCTCCCCCTGGGAATCCTCCTCCTGGCTGCTGGGCCCATTAGACAGATGGCCGTCCCGAGGCCCAGCGGACCGGGAGGGCCACGCCTTGCAGGGACCTGGCAGTGACAGTCCCTCCTTCCTCCCTGCGCAGTTATAGCCGTGTGGGCAAAGGAGCCCGAGGGAGCCAGCGGCAGCGCCTGGTACACCGACCGCAAGTTCACCATCAGCCTCACCGCCTTCCTCTTCATCCTGCCCCTCTCCATCCCCAGAGAGATCGGCTTCCAGAAATACGCCAGGTTCGGAGGCCCCGCCCCAACCAGGGTTCTGGAGGCCCCAGGGCTGCCAGGGAGCCCCCGTCCTCCATGCCACCTCCCCTGGGGCAGCAAGAGCGGGCCAGGCTGGCCGGCCAGGGCTGGCCCGGGTCCCAGCTGAAGACTTGCCTTGCTGTCAGTAGCAAGGGAGACAGCGGCCCTGAGCATCAGCGGGATGTGCAGGGTCCTGGCCAAAGGGACAGGTGGCCGTCGGAGGGCAAAGGCAGCCTCCAGGCCTGCACCGTAGCTCCCTTGGAGAGAATGGGACTTTTTTTTTTTTTTTTTAATATATTTTATTGATTTTTCACAGAGAGGAAGGGAGAGAGACAGAAAGTCAGAAACATCGATGAGACAGAGACATCGATCAGCCGCTTCCTGCACGCCCCCTACTGGGGATGTGCCTGCAACCAGAATACATGCCCTTGATCAGAATCGAACTTGGGACCTTTCAGTCCGCAGGCCGACGCTCTGTCCACTGAGCCAAACTGGTTTCAGCCTCATGCCTTTCTTGAGTCTTTCCTGGAAATAGCCCCCAAGTTGTTCAGTAGACACTTGGGGTCACCAGAACTAAGGGTAGATGCCCCTGGGAGTGAGGAGAGAGAGAAAGGGCAACTGGGGGCTGGAGAGGAAGGAGTTGAGTCTATTCTTCCCGTAGCTTCCTGAGTGTCGTGGGCACCTGGTACGTCACCGCCATCGTCATCATCAAGTACATCTGGCCGGACAAGGAGATGACCCCGGGCGACATCCTGACCAGGTGGGTGAGGACCCCCAAGAGACATGGGGGGTAGGGTCGGCTGCTTGGGCCCCAGAAGGTGCCGAGTCAGACAGCGAAAGGCCACACAGGTGCACACCTTCAGGCGCGTTGGGGCTCGGCTCATTAGTCATTGTAGGAACCCTAACCCTAACCCTTCCCTCTACTGGAGGGAAAAGTGAGAACCAGAGGCGGGAGAGACTTCGCCACTGACGTCCAACAACTGAGCCAACGTGAGGCGAGGCCTCAGACCGTGGAGGCTGCCGGGGTGGAGCTGCACATTTTTACATTTTTCCAACTTGTGCTTCTCCGTAATTTCTTTTCTTTTTTTAAAAAAAAATATATATTTTGTTGATTTTTTTACAGAGAGGAAGGAAGAGGGATAGAGAGTCAGAAACATCGATGAGAGAGAGACATTGATCAGCCGCCTCCTGCACACCCCCTACTGGGGATGTGCCCGAAACCAAGGCACATGCCCTTGACCGGAATCAAACCTGGGACCCTTCAGTCCGCAGACTGACCCTCTATGCACTGAGCCAAACCGGTTAGGGCTCTCTGTAATTGCTGTATCTTCTACATGAGGTTGGATCTATGTGGTCATTTAAAAAAAATAAAAGTTTCCTTTTTTTTTTTTTTGAAAGGAACAAACCAAAAAGTAAAAGCCCCAGTGTAGGAGCCAGAAATTCTGGATTTAGACCCCAGGAGGGCCTTGCAGAGCCTCAGTTTACCGACCTGTGAAATGAAATGTGTCCTCTCCCCTGTGTGTAGAAGGCTCACTGGTGGAGGCCGTGGTTGGCTGAAGGAAGAGTGAGGGCATCGGGGGGCAGGGGGGAGGGGGGATTTGGTGGCTGTGGGGGGTCACAGGCAGCGAGTTCTTGTGTTCATCCACAGGCCAGCTTCCTGGATGGCCGTGTTCAACGCCATGCCCACCATCTGCTTTGGATTCCAGGTGCCAGCTTCAAGGTCCCTGTGGCCCCCTTAGCTCACTCCCCACCCTGGAAGGGAGCCCACGTCACCGGCAGGGTGGGGGGCCCTGGGAGGAAGGATGGAGTGGAGACCCCAGAACTCGCCCCTTGTCCCCTGTGGTCTTTGTTTCCTTTGGAAACGGGGGTGGGGGGTGGGGAGGTCACTTCCCCGGCATAACTGTGAACTTCGCCCTGACAGTGCCACGTGAGCAGTGTGCCCATCTTCAACAGCATGCGGCAGCCCGAGGTGAAGACGTGGGGCGGGGTGGTGACGGCCGCCATGGTCATAGCCCTGGCCGTGTACATGGGCACAGGTGTGTGCCCCCGCCTGCCCTCTGTTCCTAAGCGCTCCAGCCCGGCTTCCTTCCCCGGGGACAGCCTGGCCCTCAGCGCGTCAGACCCTTCTGTAGGCACTGGCTTGAACTTGGGCTCTCCTGGGCCTCCCCCTGCCCAAATGAGAGAGGAGGTCCATCCATTCATTCAGCAGCTCTGCCTAGTGAGTGCCAGGAGCTATTCTCAGAGGGGGATGCCGGGGAGATAGGTAGGCCTGGCCCCACCCTCGTGGAATGGACAGTCTAGAACAATAGTTCTCAACCTTCCTAATGCCGCGACCCTTTAAGACAGCTCTTCATGCGGTGGTGACCCCCAACCATAAAATTACTCCCGTTGCTACTTCATCACTGTCATTTTGCTACTGTTAGGAACTGTAATGTAAATATCTGATATGCAGGATGTATTTTCATTGTTACAAATTGAACATAAGTAAAACATAGTGCTTAATCACAAAAACAATATGTAATTATATATTGTGAAATATTTATTTCTAATTACAAATAGATGAAATTTTGTCTTGAATCGTGGTGTAGCATGGATAACAGTCTTCATAGGACAACAGTAAACTACATGGCTACACTTTGCTACACCGAGGAGCGGTCTGTTGGTTCCTAAGACCATGGGAAATAGGTGTTTTCCAATAGTCTTAGGCGACCCCTGTGAAAGGGTCGTTAGACTCCCAAAAGGGTCGCGACCCACAGGTTGAGAACCGCTGGTCTAGAAGGAGAGTTTTTTTTATAACATTTTTTCATTGATTTCAGAGAGGAAGGAAGAGGGAGAGGGAAACATTAATGATGAGAGGGTATCATTGATCGGCTGCCTCCTGCATGCCCCCCACTGGGGATCAAGCCCTCAACCCGGGCATGTGCCCTTGACTGGAATCAAACCTGGGACCCTTCAGTCCGCACAGGCTGATGCTCTATCCACTGAGCCAGATAGGTTAGGACAGGAGAGAGTCTTACGAGAGGAAAGCAGGAACCCGGAATTGCGGACAGTTGATTGGGGACATGTGATTGGGACTGGGAGGGGTACCTTTGGGGGGTGGTTCACAGAAGGCGTCTCTCTGAGGGGTGCCTGTGGGGAGGCCCAAATGATGAGACGGAGTCAGAGTGGGAAGGGCTGGAGGAAGAGCATTCCAGACAGAGGAACCAGAAACTGCCGAGTCCTTGACCAGGGACCAAAGAAAGGTGTGTGTGGCTGGAGCGGAGCAGTGTGGGGCGGGCGACAGGGACAGGGGCCTGGAGGATGCTGGGAGCCAGAGTGAAAGTGTCACAGGCAGGTGTGTCTGTGAAAGATGGCTGTGCGCGCTGGGGGAACGGCTGGGATGAGGGGACAGGGCTGGGAGACCTGAGGGGTGATCCTCCACAGACGGTTCTGGGGCCTCAACCTCAGAAGGCACAGCCAGGAGCAAGGCAGGCCCAGAGGCGGCGTCCCTGTCCTCCTGGGGCTTGTGTTCTGCTTGGAGACACAGATCATAAGTTAGAAAAGAAGCCAAAACCAGTGTGGCTCAGTGGATAGAGTGTCAGCCTGCGGACTGAAAGGTCCCAGGTTTGATTCCGGTCAAGTGCACGGACCTTGGTTGCAGGCACATCTGCAGTAGGGGGCGTGCAGGAGGCGGCTGATCGATGTCTCTCTCTCATCGATGTTTCTAACTCTCTATTCCTCTCCCTTCCTCTCTGTAAGAAATCAATAAAATATATTTAAAAAAGAAGCCAAAACCAGTGTGGCTCAGTGGATAGAGCGTCAGCCTGCGGACTGAAGGGTCCCAGGTTTGATTCCGGTCAAGGGCATGCACCTTGGTTGCGGGCATATCCCCATTAAGGGGTGTGCAGGAGGCAGCTGATCGATGTTTCTTTCTCGTCGATGTTTCTCTCTATCCATCTCCCTTCCTCTCTGTAAAAAAATCAATAAAATATATTTTTTTAAAAAAAGGGGGGAAGGGAAAGAAAGAATTCAGAGAGAGTGGGCTCTGAAGGAAATAGGCTGATGTGGAGTGCCCGGGGGAGGGGCTCTGTGGACAGGCGGGGTGAGGAAGCAGCTCTAGAGAAGCGGGCCATGGAGCTGAGAGCTGAGTGGTCAGATGAAGAGCTGGCTCGGAGGAACGTGCCCGGCGCTGTGAGGTCAGCGAGGTGGCCGTGGCGCGGCGGGAGAAGGCGGGGAAGGAGACTCAGGTCCCAGCCCCACCCCTCAGCCTCCAGAGCTGCTCCCCCCCCCCCCCCCCCCATCTGATGCCCTGTGACCCCCGCCCGCAGGCATCTGTGGCTTCCTGACCTTCGGAGCTGCGGTGGACCCCGACGTGCTCCTGTCCTACCCCTCCAATGACGTGGCCGTGGCTGTGGCCCGCGCTTTCATCATCCTGAGCGTGCTCACCTCCTACTCCATCCTGCACTTCTGTGGCCGGTGAGCCCACCCCTGGGGTGCTCCCTGGGGAACCCCCGAAAACCCTTCATCCCCTGGTCCTTTGAGCTTGTACGGACCCTGTTTGTAGAAGGAGAAACTGAAGCCCCCGGGGAAAAGTCACTGCCTACCCCCAGCTGGGTCTTGCCTGCCCACCCCCTCCCCCTCTTTGTCCCATGGTCCCCAGAACATTCTGTGAGGCCCCTAAGGACCTCTAGTCTAGATCCTTCTCTGAACACCAGCCTTCTGGGTGTCCCAGGCTCTCCCCTTTCAGGAGAATGGAATCTGTTTCCCCCCGTGATCACATCCCGGGCCAGGCGGGGCGCTAAGCCCTGCATGTTCGCCCCCATCCAGTCCCCGGGCAGCCCCGAGATCACTGCCGGGCCCCTTCACAGAGAGGAGCGGGCTCGCCCCCTTCCACCCAGTCAGGGGTCTGGCTCTGGGAGCTGGTGGGACGGACTGTGAGCAGGGGGGCCTCTGAACCCCTCTATGTGTGCAGATTGGGGCGACTGTGAGCAGGGAGAGCCTCTGACCCCCGCTGTGTGCAGGTTGGGGGGACTGTGGGCAGGGGCCTCTGACCCCCCGCTG
>JAAGEH010000452.1:5082500-5181903 GCA_011751065.1 Lasiurus cinereus | reverse complement strand
GGTGCCGGTGGAGGAGGACGTGGGGCGGGAGCGGCGGCGGCGGGTGCTGCAGACGGCGGTGTGGTTCCTGCTCACGCTGCTGCTGGCGCTCTTCACCCCCGACATCGGCAAGGTCATCGCCGTCATCGGCGGCCTGGCCGCCTGCTTCATCTTCGTCTTCCCAGGTGCGGACCCTGCGCCCCCAAAGCCCTCCCGCCCGCCCTCCCTCCCTCCTGGCCAGGGCGCCTCACTTGCTCATCCGCCACCAGGGGAGAGGAGCCCCCAGCCCGTGGGTCGCCCTCCGCAGACTCTGGGCTGACCCCGGCCCAAGCACCATCTGACAGGAAGACGCTGTCCTCTCCCCTCCTGACAGATGGGGAGGTTCGTGACATGCACTCGGCTAACGGGTCACACCTGTCCAGGGCCAGGCCTGTCCAGATCCTCAGCCTATACCTTTAAATATATTTTTTTTATTATTGACTTTTTACAAAGAGGAAGGGAGAGGGATAGAGAGTTAGAAACATCGATGAGAGAGAGACATCAATCAGCTGCCTCCTGCACGCCCCCCACTGGGGAGGTGCCTGCAACCAAAGTACATGCCCTTGACCGGAATGGAACCCAGGACCTTTCAGTCCGCAGGCCGACGCTCTATCCACTGAGCCACACCGGTTTCGGCCTCAGCCTCTACCCTTAGTCCCGCCTTCAGGTCTCCGTGGCTCCCTGGCGATCAGGGTTGTGGCTGGTCCGTCCCCAGAGGACAGTGGGGTCTGTGGCTGCAGCCTGACCCAGAAGCCGGGAGACCCGAGTGTCAGACGGGTCTGCCACCGGCCCCCTGGGCAGTGGTCCCATCTGCCCAGCGGGTGTCCACTGTGCCCAGCTCATCCCACCCCGAGAGCCCTGGCACTCGGCGCGGAGCAGGGGCCGCGTCAGCTCAGGGCGCACTGGGCAGGGCCTGGGCGTGCTGCCCGTTGGCTCTGAGAGCTGCGGGCAGCTCGCGGGGTGCCCGTGGCGTGCCGGCCTCTCCCGGGAGAGCGCAGGCCAGGCCTGGGGCTGGGCGGGGGGGCGGAGGGGGATGTCCGGAAAAGCCAGCCGGCCCTTCTCCCACCGCTGCCTCTGGGTAAGCAGGGAGCTGGGCCCGGGGAAGGGGCCCAGCCAAGCTCTCGGGGCGCCTCTTCTCTTCCAGGGCTGTGCCTCATTCAAGCCAAACTCTCGGAGATGGAGGAGGTCAAGCCAGCCAGGTAACAGCGCCAGCCCTGGTCTGCAGGGGAGGCGCCACCCTGGGAGGGGTCAGGAGATTTACGCACTTTGAAAACGGAGGAGTTTTTTTATTTGTTTGTTTTTAATATGTTTTATTGATTTTTTACAGAGAGGCACGGAGAGGGCTAGAGAGTTAGAAACACTGATGAGAGAGAGACATCCATCAGCTGCCTCCTGCACTCCACACACTGGAGATGTGTCCGCAACCAAGGTACATGCCCCTGACCGGAATCGAACCTGGGACCTTTCAGTCCGCAGGCCGACGCTCTATCTATCCATTGAGCCACACCGGAAAACGGAGTTTTAAAAATACTTTTTTTTAAAATATTTTTTTATTGATTTCAGAGAGAAAGGGAGAGTTAGAGAGAGATAGAAACATCAATGATGAGAGAGAATCTATGATCGGCTGCCTCCTGCACACCCCCCACTGGGGATCAAGTTCGCAACCCAGGTATGTGCCCCCAACCCAAATCGAATCTGAGACCCTTCAGTGCGCAGGCTCACGCTCTAGCCACTGAGCCAAACAAGCCAGAGCTAAAAATGCTTTATAAAATGGGTAAAAAATAAAATAAAATAAAATAAAATGGGTAAGATGCCAGTTAGGACAGTCCAAGCACCCCTGAAGGACTTCAGAGAAAACAGTGGAAGCCCCCTCCCCCGCAGCCCAGTTGCTACCCTCCCCCATCCCAGCTCCATGTCCCAACATGGTCAGCCCTCTGGGCTCTGCATGTGTGCCTTCTGTGTGCACACAGCTGCGGATATCTGTGCACAGACACGTGGGGTTTGGGGTCTAGTGGTGTGTTTTTCCTTTGTTTTTTAAATACATTTTTATTGATTTTTAGAGAGAGAGGATGGGAGAGGAATAGGGAGATAAGAAACATCAATGGGCCAAAACCGGTGTGGCTCAGTGGATAGAGCGTCGGCCTGCGGACTAAAGGGTCCCAGGTTCGATTCCAGTCAAGGGCATGTACCTTGGTTGCGGACACATCCCCAGTAGGGGGATGTGCAGGAGGCAGCTGATGGATGTTTCTCTCTCATCGATGTTTTTAACTATCTCTCTCCCTTCCTCTCTGTAAAAAATCAATAAAATATATATTTAAAAAAAAAAAAAAAAGGAACATCAGGGGAGAGGAACATCATGGTTTGACTGCCTCATGCAGGCCTCCTCCTGGGGACAGAGCCTACAACCCAGGCACATGGCATGACTAGGCATTGAACTGCCACCTCCTGGTTCATAGGGCAATGCCCAACAACAGAGCCCTGCTGGCCGAGCCGTTCTGTTTATTTTGTTTTAATGAAACGGCTCACACTGGGACCTGCTTTCCCCCAAACCATCTTTCCATCAGAAGACACACATTCTAACCCCGGTCCCGCCCTGGACCGCCTATGACCAGTCCATCATCCCATTGGGTCTTGGTCTCGTTGCCTGGGGAGTAGGAGTCAGACTCCTGATAGCGCACGCCTTTGTCTGAAAAGTCCTGGAGGGTAGGAAGGCCTCTACCCACAGGAGAGGCGGTTTAGGCCAGCGGTTCGACTGCTGGTTTAGGTGATGAGTGTGTGTGTGTGTGTGTGTGTGTGTGTATGTGTGTATGTGTGTGTGTGTGTGTTGAAGCCTGCAGAGTCCCGGGTGGGTTGATTGACAGGCCTGCCTCTCCCTCTGCCCACAGCTGGTGGGCGCTGGTCAGTTACGGAGTCCTCCTAGTCACCCTCGGAGCCTTCATCTTCGGCCAGACCACAGCCAACGCCGTCTTCGTGGATCTGATGGCATAACCGCGGTCTCCTTGGCACCCAGGAGCCCATCTCAGAGGGGCTGGGCCGCGCTGAGTCGGGCATCATTCCCCCCCTCTACCGATGAGATGAGCCCCCCAGTCTGGAGCCCGCAGCACCGGCCTGTGCCCCGACTGGGAACCGAACACACCAGCTCCCTTCCTGCTCCCTCGTCCCGGCGGGGCCCTGGATGGGGGGGAGGAGGCCCACTGGATGGGGGGGCCTGGAGCCCGCGGGGGAGAGACTCAGCAGGTCTCCGAAGAAGGCAGCAGCCTCACCTCCCTCTGGAGGAGGAGTGCGGGTGGAGGGGCGCCCTCTCCACGGCTGTGCTCCTTCCCCGGGACTCCACGCCGGCCCCCCTCTGTCCGCAGACCAGGACGCTCAGAGGCAGGGAGAGCTCGCACCTCACCCACTCCCCGCTGGGCCCACGGTGAGCCCCCAGCCCTCCTTCCCGCGGCTGACCTTCCCGAGGCTGTGGGGCCTCGCCGAGTGTCTCTCCCCCAACCTCAGGGTCCAGGCGTCCCCCTCCTCCTCCATCCCCAGCTGTCACCAAGTCTTATGTTTACAAACGGTGCCCGCCCGCCCACCGGGCTCAGCCAGGGACCAGGGGCCGCCGTCCGGTGCCTCGGTGCTGTGAGCACTCCGCCTCCGTTAGCTCTCCCCACGGGGGACATGGGGGGCCGTGCTTCTCTCTCAGATTCCAGATGGGCCCACCCCCCCCTTTTCAGAGGCACAAAAGCAAGTGATGGAGAAGGCTGGGAACCTTTCCGACCTGTGCAGGGTAGGCTGGTCAGGGTCAAGGTGAACCAACCTGTCTGCTACCCTCTCCTCCCCGGCCATCCCCCTCATGGGGTACCCAGAGGCACGCGGGTGCCCAGTGGTCATTGGGCAGCGTGGGAGGGCAGCTCCGCCAGCCTGGAACTTCCAACCTGGATCTTGTCTGCCCTTCCCCCACCCATCCTTTCTTCACCCCCCACCCCGTTTTCCTAGGAAGTTCTGTCTCCTGCCCACATAAGTATTGGAGGGGAATGGGCTACTCAACCCTCCCTGGTCAACTTCCTCAGCTCCACACATCCAAGCCCGGCCTCAGTGGCCTGTCAGTCACCCCGAGGTCACCCCCGGATTGTGCCCCAGGCACGGTGAGGGGTCCACCTCTCCCTTCCACATTCCCATCGTGAACACCTGGGCCAGCACCGGGCACTGAGTCCGGCTTCCTGTGCCTGGAACCCTCAGCATTTCCCAACCTCTGTCCTGGGCCAGGTAGGGGGGCCCCGGCCAGCAGCCCACCCGTCAGGTCAGGGAGGTCAGATATAGGAACCAGGCTGGCGGGAGGCCTGAGAGGCGGCTGCCCAGCCCCCACACTGACGACTGCCTGTCCTCACCTCCTGCCCCTGGGGCCGAGCCCCTCTACCGGTCCCTCTCAGCCCAGCCTGCTGCACCTCACCATCCCTGACAAGGTCGGAAGGACGCCTCCTGATGCTGGATTTCGGGGTGAAGGGAGGTGAGGGAGTGAGTGCTCAGAATCGTTCCGGGGAAAGGGGCTGGAATCCGGCCTTTCGGCTCAAACTCAGGAGCCCCAACCCTCCCTGCTGGGGCATTTTATGGCTTCTTTTCTACTCGGGCACGTTCAGACCAGGGCAGGTGGTTAATAAAAGGGAGCTTGTGCTACTGAGCTGCGTGGCCTGTGTCTGGCGCGGGGGACAGCGTCCGGGGCACTGCTGACAGGTGGGGTGGGAGGCAGGGGGAGGGTGGGGTGAGGCAGGGCCTCTGGCTTTATTGTCTGTCACCCCTGTCTCAGGATTGGGCACCATCCTGTTCTCTTCACTACGTGGGAAACCTATGAGTGTTTTTTAAATCTTAGTTGTATTTTTTTTAATATATTTTATTGATTTTTTACAGAGAGGAAGGGAGAGGGATAGAGAATTTGAAACATGGATGAAACATACATCAGTTGCCTCCTGCACGCCCCTTACTGGGGATGTGCCCGCGACCAAGGTACATGCCCCTGACCGAAATTGAACCTGGGACCTTTCAGTCTGCAGGCCGACGCTCTACCCACTGAGCCAAACCGGCTAGGGCTGTATGTGTTTTTTTTTAATATATTTTTTTATTTTTTTATATATATTTTATTGATTTTTCAGAGAGGAAGGGAGAGGGATAGAAAGAAACATCAATGAGAGAGAGACATCGATCAGCCGCCTCCCGCACACCCCCTACTGGGGATGTGCCCGCAACCAGGATACATGCCCATGACTGGCATCGAACCCGAGACCCTTCAGTCCGTAGACCGACGCTCTATCCACGGAGCCAAACCGGTTTCAGCTTAATATGTTTTTATTGGTTTCAGGGAAAAGGAGAGAGAGAAACATCAGTGATAGGAGAGAATCATGGATCGGCTGCCTCCTCCACCCAGTGGGATTGAGCCTGCAACCTGGGCATGTGCCCTGAATAAGAAACGAACCGTGACCTCCTGGTTCATCATTTTCTTTTCTTTTTAAATATATTTTATTGATTTTTTTACGGAGAGGGATAGAGAGCTAGAAACATCGATGAGAGAGAGACATCGATCAGCCGCCTCCTGCACGACTCTAACGGGATGTGCCCACAACCAAGGCATATGTCCTTGACCAGAATTGAACCTGGGACCTTTCAGTCCGCAGGCCGAGGCTCTATCCACTGAGCCAAACCGGTTTCGGCAAAATATATATTAAAAAAAAAAAAAGAAAGAAAAGAAAACTCATGACAATGATGGAAGTGTTCTATAGCCAGAAATCCATGTTTAGAGGAGAAATATGAAAACTCAGCTTCTCCTTGGGAGGACAAGGCTGGGAGTCGGGGTGCTTTCTCCATCTTGGAGGTGCACACTGAGTGTTTATCGGCCTGGGGTTCAGATTCTGATTCACCGGGTCGGGGTGAGGCCGGGGGTCTGCATGGCTGAGGCTCCCAGTGATGCTCGCTCCGGCCCCGGGCCCACACCTCCAGGAGCAGGGGCTGGAGGCCGAGGCCAAGGCTTCGGCCCCAGAGAGGCCAGGGTTGGATCTCGGCACTGCCCTTCCACCGTAGGAACGTTAGGGAGCCTGTTCACTTCTCTGAACCCTCTTTCCTCAACTCTAGCGTCGGAATGAGGTGTCCACTTGGTTGATGTAGGTAAATTCTAAATCTTAAAGGCAAACGGCGTAATTATGGGACGCGTTCAGCTCTCTCCCGGGAGGAGTGTGCCACTGCAGTTTCTCGCTTTGGTCGCTAGAGGGCACCATTGTGTAATTTCTGCTTTGGGCAGCGAGGCGCCCGAGCCTCAGAGCAGTGCCTCCTGGCCTCGGAGTCACCGGGCTCCTGGGGATCCCTCTGCTCCCTAGAAATTCCAAGTGAGATCCCTCCACCCGGGCAGGCCACCTCTGGATCGCGGCCTCCGGTCTGTGGGGGACTCCGACCAATCCATCACAGCAACTACAGTTGTGACTAATAGAGTGCCAGATAGTGCAAATCCAGATTTGGTAATAATTTACTGCTACGATACAATGAAAAAAAATTCTTTAAAAAATTATATATGCATATATAATTTTTTATTTTTTAAAATATATTTTATTGATTTTTTTACAGAGAGAAAGGGAGAGGGATAGAGAGTTAGAAAAATCGGTGAGAGAGAGACATCAATCAGCCGCCTCCTGCACACCCCCCACCGGGGATGTGCCCGCAACCAGGATACATGCCCTTGACCGGAATCGAACCTGGGAACCTTCAGTCCCCAGACCGATGCTCTATCCACTGATCCAAACCGGTTCTGGCTATATATAATTTTCTAAAGAAATTTTATACACACATGCGCGCGCGCACACACACACACACACACACACACACACACTAGAGGCCTGGTGCAGGAATTCATGCATGGGTGGGGTCCCTTGGTCTGACTGGCAGTTGGGGCTGATTGGGACTGTCTTGCCCAGTCCCAATCTGGGCCAATCCTGGCCGGTTGGCTCAGGGGAGGGACCGTGGGGGGTTGGCTGTGGAGCCCACTGATCACCAAGGGGCAGCTCCTGCATTGAGAGTCTGCCCCCTGGTAGTGCGCATCATAGCTACTGGCTGGTCCTGTAGACATAACAGTGGCTTAGGCATAGATAGATAGAGAGAGATAGAAAGATAGATAGATAGATAAGAGATAGATAGATAGATAGATAGATAGATAGATAGATAGATAGATAAAATAAGGGGCGTGCCCTTCTAGTTGCCAGATGGGATGCTGTCAGGTTCACAAACCGCTCGGTGAAGCCAATCAGATCTTCAGAATCAGAGAATATGTTCAGCAGGTGTGGGGGAAGGCCAGAGCGTGTCGCCAGGAAGAAAAGGAGACACACTGTGTTTCCTGGGGGCGGGAGGAGGGAGGGAAGACAGGCAAAGCATCCATCCATTTGGCCGTTTTCCCATTAAAAATGAAATGGATGTATTTCCACCCCGACGTGCAAAACGCAGGGACATGCTCACTCCACCCGAACACCAAGCTGGAAAGCCACCAACTCTCAGCTCTGTAAGGCACGTCAGGGTACAGCGACCCTGGGTGAGAGAAGGCAAGAGCAGAGACCAGTAACAGACCAGAACCTCACCAGCAGAGCCTCCGTGGGAGCCAGGGCCAGGGTACGGGAACCGGAACCACAGTCCATGAGCTGCTGCAGGCTTTTGAAGGCAAGTCAGAGGTATAAGCTCCAGGGACCCAGTCACAGGGGGTGGAGGACGGCCACCTTTCTGCCCTTTGCCTCCTGGAGCTCCCTCAGGCTGTCACTGTAACGGAAGAAGCCCCTTCCTGCTCTGGGCCCGGACAGACGGATAAAAGGAACTACTACTCTGAAAAGCGACCTAGCATTCATTCCCTTCTTCCATGATCTGTCCTCAGGAGAAACTCGAAAAATTTTTTTAAAATATATTTCATTGATTTTTTTACAGAGAGGAAGGGAGAGGGATAGAAAGTCAGAAACATCAATGAGAGAGACATCCATCAGCCGCCTCCTGCACACCCCACACTGGACATGTGCCCGCAAGCAAGGTACATGCCCCCGACCGGAATCGAACCTGGGACCCTTCAGTCCACAGGCCGACGCTCTATCCACTGAGCCAAACAGGTCTCGGCAGAAACCCAAATTTTAACCAGAGCCTAACCAAGTAAGGGTTTTTGTTTTGTCTTTAATGTGTTTTTTTTCTTTTTTTAAATATATTTGATTGATTTTTTACAGAGAGGAAGGGAGAGGGATAGAGAGCTAGAAACATCGGTGAGAGACATTGATCAGCTGCCTCCTGCACACCCCACACTGGAGATGTGCCCACAAGCAAGGTACATGCCCTTGACCGGAATCGAACCTGGGACCTTTCAGTCTGCAGGCCAAACTGGTTTTGGCTGTTTTTAATGTTTCTTATTTACTGTGGTTCCAATTGTTTATGCAATTGGTTGATTCTTGTCTGTGCCCTGACCAGGGATCAAACCCACGACCTTGGCATATGGGGATGACGTGCTAGCCAGCCGAGCTCCCCGGCCAGGGCGGGTGGGGTTTCTCAGAAGGGGAACGCCCAGCTCCAGCCACTCCAACCAACTGGTGGGACTGGAGGGGGAACTGAGAGGCACGTGTGGAGTCCCCTGCAGACCGCAGGCTCACTGCGGGACTGACCTGACCATCAGAACACTGCCCGGTCCCCCACACCCTGCCCCACCTTAGTCAAGGTTCCTTTTACCCAGGATGTTAAGTCCAGTCAAAAAATTGTGAGCCCTGACTGGCTTGGCTCAGTGGATAGAGCGTTGGCCTGCGGACTGAAGGGTCCCAGGTTCGATTCCGGGCAAGGACATGTATCCTGGTTGCGGGCACATCCCCAGTAGGGGGCGTGCAGGAGGCGGCTGATCGATGTCTCTCTCTCACCGATGTTTCTAACTCTCTATCCTTCTCCCTTCCTCTCTGTAAAAAATCAATAAAAATATATTTAAAAAAACAAAAGGTAGTCATCAGTTGTAGCAGGAATATGGAGAGCTCTACAAGAAAGTTCTCGGGGTTGGGGGTGGGGAATCGCGGAATAAAACTCACCCAGGCTGAGTAGCTCAGGTGGTTAGAGCCTTGTCCCAATACGCCAAGGTTTCAGGTTTAATCCCTGGTCAGGGCACATGCAAGAGTCAACCAATGAATGCATAAGTAAGTGGCACAACAGGTCAATCTCTCTCTCTCTCTTTTTTTCTCTCTCTCTCTCAATATCCATCAATAAATAATAAAAAAAAGAACTGATAAATGATAAATATGTAAACAGATGGAATAACAGGTCAATGTCTCTCTCCCTTGTTCTTTCTCTTTTTAAAAAATATAGTTTATTGATTTTTTTTTTTTTACAGAGAGGAAGGGAGAAGGAGAGAAAGGTAGAAACGTCGATGAGAAAGAAACATCGATCAGCTGCCTCCTGTACACCTCCCACTGGGGATGTGCCCGCAACCAAGGTACGTGCCCTTGACCGGAATCGAACCTGGGACCTTTCAGTCCACAGGCCGACGCTCTATCCACTGAGCCAAACCGGTTAGGGCAGCTTTCTCTTTTTCTTAAAAAAAAAAAAAGGCGATAAATAATTTTTTAAAAAACCTACATACATGAGTAGTTTGACTTTTAAAGCTTACAGCTATTATTAAATAGGAACTGAATGTCTGCTCTAGAACACGTTCTAATTCTAGCGTTTCTGCTTAGTCTGAGGCCCGAGGCTGTACTGCGTGGCTCTTGATTTCCTTATCCATACATCACAGTCTTTGCTGCGGCCCAGCCCGCCTGGCCCTTTCTTGGATAACAATAGCACTTGTGAAACAATCGACAGGAGAGAGACAAATTCTGCCAGCAGGCCCTGGCACAGAGGTCCTAAAACCCTGGTAGTTTCCCAGTGGTAAGAGTGTCTTTGTTCTGCCGAGACCGGTTTGGCTCAGTGGATAGAGCGTCGGCCTGTGGACTGAAAAGTCCCAGGTTTGATTCCGGTCGGGGGCATGTACCTTGCTTTCAGGCACATCTCTAGTAGGGGGTGTGCAGGAGGCGGCTGATAGATGTCTCTCTCTCATCGATGTTTCTGACTTTCTATCTCTCTCCCTTCCTCTCTGTAAAAAATCAATAAAATATATATATATATATTTTTAAAAGTGTCTTTGTTCTAATGCAGCAACTCGGGGCGGGCGGGCTCCTGCATGGGGCTGGTCAGGAGAGAGACAGACCACGCCGGGAGGAGAAGCATGGCATCTATAGAGCCATCCTCCGGCCTCCGGGGAAGGGAGAGAGCTGGAGAGGGAGTTAACCGTTGATCCTGCCCCTGTGACGGAGCTGCCATGAAAGTCCTAGCAGGGCATGGCTGGGAGAGTCTGAGCTGGGGAACAGGTCCCTGGACTAGGAAGGCGATGCACCCCAACCGCACGGGGACAGACGCTCCCGCCCTCGGGGTCCTTCTGTACCTCCCTTGATGCACGTCTTCAGCTGGCTGCTCATCTGCACCCTGTATCCTTTGTAGTAAGCCGGCAAACGCGTTTCCCTGAGTTCTGCGAGCCATTCTGGCAAATTATCGACATACAGTCCCCATCCTATGCTTGCTTGCTTTATTTATTTATTTATTTATTCATTCATTTATTTATTTATTTATAAAGGGGTTTCACTTTTTTTAATTTATTTTTTTTAATATATTTCCATTGATTTCAGAGAGGAAGGGAGAGGGAGAGATAGAACCATGAATGATGAGAATCATTGATCGGCTGTCTCCTGCACGCCCCACACAGGGGATTGAGCCCACATCCTGGACCTGTGCCCTGGCTAGGGAATGAAACCGTGACCTCCTGGTTCATAGGTCAATGCTCAACCACTGAGCCATGCCGTCTGGGCATTTATTTTATTGACTAGAGAAAGAGAGATTGATTTGCTGTTTCACTTATCTATGCATTCATTGGATTCCTGTATGTGCCCTGACAGGGGATCGAACCCACAACCCTGGCGCATCGGGACAATGCTCCAACCAACTGAGCTACTCAGCCAGTTGCAATACCCTGCATTTTATTTATTTATTTATTTATTTATTTATTTATTTATTTATTGTAATTCTTTAGAGGTTGGAATATTTCTTTTTTTAAAATACATTTTATTGATTTTTTTTAAAGAGAGGAAGGGAGAGGGATAGAGAGCTAGAAACATCGATGAGAGAGAAACACCGATCAGCTGCCTCTTGCACACCTCCTGCTGGGGATGTGTCAGCAACCAAGATACATGCCCTTGACCGGAACTGAACCTGGAACCTTTCAGTCCGCAGACCGACACTCTATCTACTGAGCCAAACCGGTTTCGGCCCTACCCTGCATTTTAAATAAAAGAAGGAAGAAAGAAGAAAGAAGAAAGAAAGAGAGCGAGGAGGTGGGGAAAGGAAGGAAGAAATAGAAAGAGAGGAGAAAAGGAAGAAGAATTTTAAAAGTAAGGTCTGTCACACACAAAGATCTGGACACCCAGCTTCTCTGAGAAACTGGACTTTCTGGTACTAACTGGTCCGCAGTCCCGTTTGGAAAGCACCGGCTGTGGCTGACGGACCCTGCCTTCCAGTTCACGACAGCTTCTCTCATGTCCTAGATCAGCGGTTCTCAACCTTCCTAAGGCCGCGACCCTTTAAGACAGCTCCTCATGGGGTGGTGACCCCAACCATAACATTATTTCCATTGTTACTTCATCATTGTCATTTTGCTACTGTTATGAACTGTCATGTAAATATCTGATAGGCAGGATGTATTTTCGTTGTTACAAATGGAACATCATTAAAGCATAGCGATTAATCACAAAAACAATATGTAATTATATATTGTGAAATATTTGTTTCTAATGACAAATAAATGAAATTTTGTCTTGAATCGTGGTGTAGCATGGGTAACAGTCTTCATATGACAACAGTAAACGACATGGCTACACTTTGCTACACCGAGGAGCGGTGTGTTGGTTCCTAAGACCATGGGAAATAGGTGTTTTCCAATAGTCTTAGGCGACCCCTGTGAAAGGGTCATTCAACCCCCAAAGGGGTCTCGACCCACAGGTTGAGAACCGCTGCCTTAGATAGCCGATGGGAAGAGAGCGCGGGAGTGGAACCGGGTGAGCGCGGGAGTGGAACCGGGTAGGTCTGAGTTTGAATCCCGGTTTTGCCACTTTCAGCAGGCGGGCTCTTGCACCTCTCACCCTTCCTGAGCACTTACTACGCACACAGCCCGGGCTCGCTCCCCACGCATTAGCACATTGGCTCAGTGCGCTCTGAAAGCATTGCAAAAGCGATCCCGGGAGCGGCCTCTTCCTCCTGAGCCTGGATTTCTGCCTCTGCTGAGGGGTAAGGAGAATAGCACCAGAGCGGTTCGCTGGGTGCAGGAAGTCAGCTCAGTGCTGAGAGCTCTCAGCGAGGCCGGCGGGGCCTGGCTGTGTGCACAGCCGGGGTAATGGCCAGGACAAGTCACTCTGCCCAAGAGTATCTTTCCAAGGTGCTCTGCTGGGGAGTCAGATTTTGGTTTTTGGGGTTTTTCTTCCTTTCTAAATTCTTGTCCTCTCCCGCCTCTCACTTCCTTTTTTAAAAAATCATGTTAAAGGGACCTTATTCTTGGTTTTGGCTTCCGAGGCAGGCAGGCTGCTCCCAAAAGCCTGCAGGGATCCTGCCTGCCAGGAGCTGAAACCTAACTTCACACCGTTTTTGTGTGTTTTTTTAAAATATATTTTATGGATTTTTTTACAGAGAAGAAGGATAGAGAGTTAGAAACATCAGTGGGAGAGAAACATGGATCAGCTGCCTCCTGCACATCTCCTGCTGGGGATGTGGCCGCCACCAAGGTCCATGCCCTTGACCGGAATCGAACCTGGGACCCTTGAGTCCGCAGGCCCAGGCTCTATCCACTGAGCCACACCAGTCAGGGCTTCACACAGTTTAATGGAGATAAGAGAGAAGTCTCCCAAGGCCCAGCCCAGCGTTCCAGGAGCGCTTCTTCTCTTCTCTGCTTGCGGCCCCCAGCGGGGTACGGGCCACAGGAGAGAATGGCTCGGGTAGTCTGCTTGCTGTGCATCTCACACAGGTCTCTCTCCCCCTCTGGGCCTCAGGTTCCCTTCCTGTCCAGCAGGAGGATTTGCTGAGGTCCTTCCGACTCGGAAACCCCAGGGTTCCCGTTGGAATTCACCACCACCTGTCCTTCAGGGCCCGTCCCCACCCCAAACCTCTGACAAAGGGCTGACGGGCTGAAGGCGTGCCTGACACTGACTGGCTGTGTGGCTTGGAGCAAGCTCTTTCACCTCTCTCTGTGCCTCAGTTTCCTCATCTGTAAAATGGGAACGTACACAATGGTACCTGTTCCACAGGATTAGGGTGATAAAGGAGACAATGAGTGTGAAGGGTCAATGGGTCTGAAGCAGGCCCTGGCACATTGAGCACTGCATCCTGGTTAGCCATTACCACTGTTACCATCAAGAGCGGGCTTCTCAGCCGAGCTGGCATGGCTCAGTGGGCGAGCATCGACCTATGAACCAGGAGATCACGGTTCGATTCCTGGTCAGAGCACATACCCGGGTTGTGGACTTGATCTCCATTGTAGGGCATCCAGGAGGCAGCTGGTCAGTGATTCTCTTTTATCATTGGCGTTTCTATCTCTCTCTCTCTCCCTTCCTCCCAGAAATTAATTTTTAAAAATGACCTATGCTGAAATCGGTTTGGCTCAGTGGATAGAGCGTCGGCCTGCGGACTGAGGGGTCCCAGGTTCCATTCCAGGCAAAGGCATGTACATTGGTTTCAGGTACATCCCCAGTGGGGGGCGTGCAGGAGGTGGCTGATCTATGTCTCTCTCTCATCGATGGCTTTCTATCCCTTTCCCTTCCTCTCTGTGAAAAATCAATAAAATATATTTTTTAAAAAATAAAAATAAAAAAATTACCTATAATCAATTAAAAAATTATATGTACCTGCTATATTAAGAGGGGGCATCTCAGCCCTCAGATGTCTCCTGTTCCAGAGCTTCAGAGTGAGAAATGAAACGAGCACCTGGAAGGTGATACTCTGACCAACTTTGGTTCCTACCACGGTCTCCTAGGCAATGGGTGAGCCCTGTCTCTCCTTCTAGTCCTTGGCACATCTGTTTCCGAGGCAGGTGGCGCTCTGCCACCCTCGGGCCAGAAGCAGGTGCAGCCACCAGGCGGGCCAGTTTAGCTTGATCAAGGGTAACTCATCCAGCAGGAAATGGGGTGACTGCCATTGCAATTGAGGTGCGTCCAGGGGGCCCACGCCCTCTCCGTCTGACTCTCTGCTCTGAGCCTCCATCGACGCCTCCTGCTCTGAAGGTGCCTGAAGCTTCTTCGGTGACACAGACGACAGCGGCCTCACTGTGGTGAGTCACCCCTCGCCTCACTGAGGGTGGGAAGAAGGGCACCCCTCTCCTCCTCAGCTGGCCACAGAGCAAAGGGAAATGGGGGGGGGGGGGGGGGGGGGGTTCAGAGCCCCAGGGCACAGTGCTGTACACACACACACACACACACACACACACACACACACACTCCCAGTTCAGTTTAGAGAAACTCTGTGCGGCAGGTAGGTTGGTGGAGTCCACACTGTTGTTTAAAAAAAAAAAAATCTGGCCGAAACCTGTTTGGCTCAGTGGATAGAGCATCGGCCTGCGGACTAAAGGGTCCTGGGTTCGATTCCGGTCAAGGACATGTATCCTGGTTGCGGGCATATCCCCAGTGGGGGCGTGCAGGAGGCAGCTGATGGATGTCTCTCTCTCTCATCGATATATCTAATTCTCTATCATTCTCTCTTCCTCTCTGTAAAAAATCAATAAAATATATTAAAAAAAAAAATCTGGCCCTCGCTGGTTTGCCTGAGTGGATAGAGCATCAATCTGAGGACTAAAGGGTCCCAGGTTTGATTCCGGTCAGGGCACATGCCCGATGGTTGGGCTCAATCCCCAGTGCGGGTCAAGCCGATCCATGCTTCCCTCTCATCATGGGTGTTTCTCTCTCTCTCCCTCTGCCTTCCTCTCTGAAATCAATAAAAATCTATTTAAATAAATAAATAAATTAATTAATTAATAAATACATCTGCCTGTCTGGCATGGCTGAGTGGTCGAGCATTGACCTATGAACCAGGAGGTCACGGTTAGATCTCCGGTCTGGGGCTTGCGGGAAGTAGCCGATCAATGCTTCTCTCTCATCATTGATGCTTGTATCACTCCCTCTCTCTCCCTGCCTCTCTGAAATCAATAAAAAAATATATATATTTAAAAATCTTGTTTCTGGGGGAAATAGGTGAAAGTGGCCAAAAGGTACAGACTTCCAGTTATGAAATGAGTAATTCCGGGGATGTAACGCACAGCGTGGTGACATAGTGAACAATATTGTATTGTATATTTCCGAATTGCTAAGGGAGTCTATCTTGAAAGTTCTCATCACACACACAAAAATTAACTATGTGCAGGGATGGATGTTTACTACATTTATTGAGGCTGGGCCGGTGTGGCTCAGTGGTTGAGCATCAACCTATGAACCAGGAGGTCACTGTTTGATTGCCCGTCAGGACACGTGCCTGGGCTGCCAGCTGGATCTCCAGTGGGGGGCGTGCAGGAGGCAGCGAATCCATGATTCTCTCTTATCACTGATGTTTCTATCTTTCCCTCTCCCTTCCTCTCTGAAATCAAAAAAAAAAAAAAAAAAAAAGTCCCCAGCCAGGTGTAGCTCAGCAGTTGAATGTTGTTGACCCAGGAACCAAGAGGTTACTGGTTCGATTCCTGGTCAGGGCATATGCCCAGGTTGTGGGCTCAATCCCCCATGGGGGCATGCAGGAGGCAGCCAATCCATGATTCTCTCATCATTGATGTTTCTATCTCTCTCCATCTCCCTTCCTCTCTGGAATCAATGCAAATGTTAAAAAAAGAAAAAGAACATTGGTGTACTTCCGACTTAATTTTATTGTTCGGAATAGGCATCTGGATCCCCATCTTTCAGGAAAACAAACTCACTCTTGGGCCTTCCAGCCAAGGAGAGGCAGTGTGGGGACTGGAATCCAGATTGTCTCAAGGGCAGGGTTGGTCTCCTGGGCGGTACAGCACCTCGGAGGGCCCCTCCGCCCCGTCCCTGCCCTGCTCTCCTCAAGAAACCTACAAAGCTCTTGGCAAAACACCAGGTAGATAGGCCCGGATCCCCATCAGAGATAACATTCTCTCTGCCTGAGATTAGGACTGTCCTCAGCTCCTCCTGCAGTATTTGCTGTCACACCCCTCCCCCCTGCCCCATCTCCCTCCTCCTCCTGGGAGTGTGTGCATCTCTGAATGCAAAAGACTGAGAGGGCTTTGATTTCATTATAAAAGTGAGTTGTGCAAACTTGAGCACTGCGTGATTCTTTTTTCCCCATTCATTAGCTTTAATGACATTTATGGAGGTCTAGGAGGATACCACCCAGACATACCCAATCTGTCTGGGATGTGAGACCGTGAAGGCTGTGCCCTGTATTTTGGAAATAATTGTCGTTAAAGAGAAAACCACAGGCCCAACACAGAGTCACTTCTGCTAAAGCCTGTGACTGAATACCTGACCCTCATTGCAGCCTCTAACTTCTCCAGGAATGGCCTCCTAAGGGGTCAGCCGGGAGTTTTCTGGTCAGAATGAGGAGGTCATGTGTCAGCGGGTCCATTCCCTCCCTGCTCCCTCTCTCCCGGAAGCTGAGGTGTAAGGGAAGGTAACCTCACCAGAAACAATCCTTTCTTTTCTTTTCTTTAATATATTTTATTGATCCTTCACAGAGAAGAAGGGAAAGGGATAGAGAGTTAGAAACATCGATGAGAGAGAGAGATATCGATCAGCTGCTTCCTGCATGTCCCCCACTGGGGATGCGTCCACAACCAAGGTACATGCCCTTGACCGGAATAGAACCTGGGACCTTTCAGTCTGCAGACCAATGCTGTAGCCACTGAGCCAAACTGGTTTCGGCACAATCCTTTCTTTTCTTTCTTTGAAGTTGATTTTAGAGAGAGGAAGGGAAAAGGCGAGAGGGAGAGAGAAACACTGATAGGCTGCCTCCTGCCCACCCCCTTCCTGGGGATCAAGCCTGCAACCTGGGGATGTGCCCGGGCAGGGAACTGAACTGGTGACCCCTCGGTGCACAGGAGGAAGCTCAACCAACCGAGCCACACCTGCCGGAGCAATCCTTTCGTTTCTTTTGCTAAGAACTTTCTGGTCCCACCCAGTTTCTGCCCTGAACAGCCGTCCATCCTGTCCCATTGACAGCTTCTCCAGGGCTCCTCTGTGACGGCAGGATTAGACGCGGCCTGATTCATGAATTGCTCAACAAAGCCAGTTACATCTTCCCATTCACTGGATTGAATTTTTTTTAAATATATGTTATTGATTTTTTACAGAGAGGAAGGAAGAGGGATAGTCAGAAACATCGATGAGAGAGAGACATCGATCAGCTGCCTCCTGCACATCTCCTATTGGGGATGTGCCCACCACCAAGATACATGCCCTTGACCGGAATCGAACCCAGGACCTTTCAGTCCGCAGGCCGACGCTCTATCCACTGAGCCAAACCGGTTTCGGCCACTGGCTTGAATTTTTGTTCTTTAACATCAGTGTGTACAGGTAATACTTCTCTCCACTTTTTGAAAAAAAAAATATATTTTTATTGATTTCAGAGAGAAATATAGAGGAAGAGAGAGAGAGAGAAACATCAATGATGAGAAAGAATCACTGATAGGCTGCCTCCTGCACGCCCCCTCCTGAGGATCGAGTCAGCAACCCAGACATGTGCCCTTGCCTGGAATCGAACTCGGGACCCTTCAGTCCACAGGCTGACGCTCTGTCCCCTGAGCCAAACCAGCTAGGGCTTCTCTCCACCTTTGCAACTAGTCCAACCCACATCATCTCCGGCCTGGACTAGTGCAACATCCTTCTCATCCGGGGATTCGTGCTGCCAGCCCCCCTCTCCTACAGCCTCTCCTTGCAGCCATCTTTCAAAACTAGGTCAGCTCAGATCCGCAGCTCAGAACCCTCTGCGGCTGCTTTTTCCCAGGATGCAAGACACCGTCCTCACCCAGGGCCCCACAGTTCCGGCTCCTCTGACCTCATATTCTACCACTCTCTGCTTCAGACTCATCTGCAGACTCCCCCAAAGTCAGTCTGAGGGCCTTTGCGTACCCTGGTCCCCTGCCTGGCTTCCTCCCTCCCTCCATTGAGGTCTCTGCCTAGACCCTCTACCAGAGGGGTCTCCCCAAACACAGCTGCTTCTGCTTCGTTACCTCTCACAGCGCCTTTCCTACCTCACATTATTCATTTATTATGGCAAGTCCCCGCTTCAAAGGCAAGATCAATGTTGAGAGAAACAGCGATTTGTTGTTCCACTTATTTATACACTCATTGGTTGATTATTTTATTTTTTTTAATTCTCACCCAAGGATATTTTTTCCACTGATTTCTAGAGAGAGTGGAAGGGAGTGAGGGAAGGATATGGGAGGAGAGGGAGAGAGAGAGAAACGTCAATGTGAGAGAGACACATCAATTAGTTGGCTTCTACACGTGCTCCTGAACCCAGGGCTGGAGAACTTGCAATAAAGGTACGTGCCCTTGACTGGAATTTGAACCTGAGACCCTGCAGTCCCTGGGCCGACACTTCAGCCATGGAGCCATACTGGCCAGGGTTATTTATTCATTCATTTTTTTTCTTTTTAATTTAAATTCTCTGTTGTTTAAAGTATTGCATATGTTTCCTTTTGCCCCCATTGACCTCTTCCTGGCCACTCCCACCCTCTTACTGTCTGTGTCCATTGGTTATGTTTATGGTTGATTCTTTTATATATATATATATATTTTTTATTGATTTTTTACAGAGAGGAAGGGAGAGGAATAGAGAGTTAGAAACATCGATGAGAGAGAGACATCCATCAGCTGTCTCCTGCCCACTCCCTACTGGGTATGTGCCCACCACCAAGGTACATGCCCTTGACCGGAATCGAACCTGGGACCCTTGAGTCCGCAGGCCGACGCTCTATCCACTGAGCCAAACCGGTTAGGGCTGAGGTTGATTCTTGCATGTGACCTGACTAGAGATCAAACCCGCACCTTTGGTGTATCTAGATGATGCTCTAACCAACTGAGCTATCCCACCAGGGCCTCAGATATTTGTTGAACAAAGAAATGGGAGAGAGAGAGAGAGAGAGAGAGAGAGAGAGAGAGAGAGAGAGAGAGAGAGAGAGAAACAGAGGGACTGACAGACACCGGGGATGGAGCCTCTGTTTCCAATGGCAGTAGATGTGTCGGCTCAGGTCTAGTAGCAACTTCTTGCTGGTCGGAAGGCAGTATTGAAAGGGGGGGGGGGCCCTCGGGCCGAGACCGGTGTGGCTCAGTGGATAGAGTGTCGGCTTGTGGACTGAAAGGTCCCAGGTTCGATTCCGGTAGGGGGCATGAACCTTGCTTGCGGGCACATATCCGCAGTGGGGCATGCAGGAGGCGGCTGATCGATGTCTCTCTCTCATCGATGTTTCTGACTTTCTATCCCTCTCTCTTCCTCTCTGTAAGAAATCAATAAAATATATTTTTTAAAAAAAGAAAAAAAGAAAAGGGGCCTGGGGAACTCCAGATCCCAGGGCCTCAGAATAGACCCGCCTGCCTGGCCATCCTCAGCGGCATCTCCCTGCCGGTCCCAGGTGAGTTCTCAGGACTAGGGGGCCCCTTACACCCGGAAATGGTGCGGAATGACCTCAGTGCCCTTGTCCAAAGCAGGACACTGACCTGGCTTGCAAATTCCTGGGCGGAGGTGTGTGGAGGCCCTGAAGCAGCCAGTGAAGATATGGTTTACTTCCCCCCTCCCCCTTCCCCGGGGGGAAGAGAGAATCCTGAGGAGGCTTGGGTGGGGGGAGGGGGTACGAACGGGCAGCGGGAAGAGTGGGTCCCAGTGCGCCTCCACGGGGGCTGGCCCTGGACACATTCTGCCTGGGAGCAGAACAGTCCAGTCTGGAGGAGGAGAGCTAGAGATATCAAAGCCCAAGTATCTCTCCAGGAAAACCAAGAAGGAGGCTTTGTCCCTCCAGCTATCTGAGGCTGAGTGACACCCAGATTTCATCAAAGAACTTTATTAGCATGTAAATGGATCCCGTCTCTCCACCTTAAAGAAGAAGAAAGGAAAACCCTCCCATCCCCTCTGGCTGCTGCTTCCCTCTCTCCACCCGGAAGCCCACTCCCATCTGGCTGCCGCCCCCTCCCTCCTCCAGAACGGTTCTGTCCCCAGTCACCCAGCCCTCTCCCCCGGCCCAAGGCCTGCTCAATCCCCTCCCGGCTCAACTGCTCCGAAGGGCCCTGGGTTCGATTCCAGACAAGGGCACTTACCTTGGTGGCAGCAGGTTCATCCCCATCCCTGGTTGGGATGAGTGTGGGAGGCAACCTGTCGATGTGTCTCTCTCACATGGATGTTTCTCTCTCTCTTCCTCTCTCCCTTCTTCCCTCCCTCCCTCCCATTCTCTCTCAAAATCAATGAGAGCTAAAACCGGTTTGGCTCAGTGGATAGAGCGTCGGCTTGCAGACTGAAAGGTCCCAGGTTTGATTCGGGTCGGGGGCATGTACCTTGCTTGCGGGCACATCTCCGCAGTGGGGCGTGCAGGAGGCGGCTGATCGATGTCTCTCTCTCATCGATGTTTCTGACTTTCTATCTCTCTCCCTTCCTCTCTGTAAAAAATCAATAAAATATATATTTTTTAAAAAGTATAAAAATCAATGGGAAAATATCCCTGGGTGAGGGTGAACACACACACACACACACACACACACACACACACAAACACACAGAGTCCCTCTGGCCTCCGGCCTCTGTCCCTGCGCAGCCTCAGCGGTGCTCAGGCCTCAGGAGCTGGATGCTCCCCCTCAGCTGGAGACCTTCCCTGCTTAACCGGGGACGAGCACAGCTTTGTTCCGGGGCCCAGGACTTCTGCTCTCTGAGGCCTCCCCCAGGGCCACCGTCTGACAGTGACTCATTCTCCACCAGCAGAGCGTTGGCCTATGGGGACCAGGGGATGGGGTGGGGGGCTGGAGGGTGGGAGGCTGGGGGAGGGGGATGGAGGGCACTCAACTTCTCCACTTGCGGGAACCACAGGCACCTTCAACTCAACTGAGCTCACCATCTCTGCCCCCAACCTGCTCCTCCAGTGCCCCTGCTTCATGGGGGGGAAGGCACCCTGTGGCAGACAACCCACTTTTCCTCCATCTTTCATTTTCCATCAGTGGCCAAAGCCCTACACGTTTTCCTCCCACATCTCGGGGCTCCACCCCACTCTGTTCTCAAGGCCACCCACCACCTCTCCCGGTCTCTGTAGTAGCTTCCCGGGGCTACAGTGTCTACTGCTGGGCACCCAACTCTTCAAAGCTTCCCGGAGCCCTGAGGATAGAGGGTTGCCCCTGAAGGCAGAGGGGAGGCTGCCGGATACCTCGGACTCCTCCAGCCTTCTTGGTCTGTCAATTCCTCAAAGATGTCTATGCCGAGACCGGTTTGGCTCAGTGGATAGAGCGGCGGCGGCCTGCGGACTGAAGGCTCCCGGGTTCGATTCCGGTCAAGGGCATGTATCCTGGTTGCAGGCACATCCCAAGTGGGGGGCGTGCAGAAGGCGGCTGATGGATGTCTCTCTCTCATTGATGTTTCTGGCTCTCTGTCCCTCTCCCTTCCTCTGTGAAAGATCAATAAAAAAATATATATATATTTTAAAAAGCTGTCTAAAGATAGGGGGATCATAGGCTCACCATTCCTTTGCTGCAGTGGTTCTCAACCTTCCTACTGCCTCCACCCTTTAACACAGTTCCTCATGTGGTGGTGACCCCCAACCATAAAATTATTTTCGTTGCTACTTCCTAACTGTCATTGTGCTACTGTTAATGAATCGTAATGTAAATATCTGATAGGCAGGATGTCTTAGGTGACCCAGGTGAAAGGTTTGTTCGACCCCCAAAGGGGTCGAGACCCACAGGTTGAGAACCGGTGCTTGGCTGGCATGCACCCCCTCTCTGCCACTCTCTCAGGTCCCCGGATGGTGCAGCTGCTGCAGGGAACCGCTGCTCCTCAGAAGCCTCTGCCAGCAGGACCGCTAGTCCTATCTGGCCTCTCCCTCCTGTGCCCCAGGCTCCTTCTGGGGAACTTCCTCAGCCGCTGCTAGGGTTTCCCGGAGGCTGGAGTCTCCCCTTCCCACCCCCAAGCTGCCCCCCTCACTTTCCTTGTCCAGGAGAGAACGGAAGGACTCAAAGGTAAGCTCCGCTGGAAAACACCCGACACACAGCCGTGTTCCGGAACCTGTCCACGAACACGGAACACCCGCCACCCGGTGCGTCACGTGGCCTGTTTGGAAACGATCTGGTGACCGACTGATGGGCTTGAACGTCACCTCCGGGAGGTCCCCTCGGCGGGGGCTTTCCAAAGCTCAGCGTGGAGTGTGGGCTGGGTGGTGGCTGAGAAGGTGAGCTGGAAGTCAGACGCTTTGCTCTGCCACGGACTGGGTAGGTGGCCTAGGGCAAGTAAGTGACCCACCTCTCGAGGCCTCACTCTCATGAGCTGTAAAATGGGGTCTGTTACTAAATCCCTGGGTCACAGAGTCCTGGGTTGTGGGTGAGCTAAAGTATGGAAAGTTATACTTTTACACTAGATCAGTGGTTCTCAACCTTCCTAAGGCTGCGACCCTGGCATACAGTTCCTCATGGGGTGGTGACCCCCAACCATGAAATGTTGCTCCTGTGATGCATCGTGATGTCAATATCTGCATTTTCCCATGGTCTTAGGCGGCCCCTGTGAAAGGGTCGTTCGACCTCCAAAGGGGTCTTGACCCACAGGTTGAGAACCGCTGCACTAGATTGTTTGACTTAAAAACAAACACTTCTGTATGGAAGAATTCCCAGGCCCCACCCACAGTAAGTCATTGGCTTCCTAGGAGTTCGCAGCCCACAACCTGGGAGCCACAGAATGCCTCTCCAGTCTCACCAGACCAGAGAAGAGATTTAGGCCCTAGCCGGTTTGGCTCAGTGGATAGAGCATCAGCCTGTGGACTGAGGGGTCCCAGGTTCGATTCCTGTCAAGGGCATGTATCCTGGTGTCGGGCACATCCCCAGTGGGGGGCGTGCAGGAGGTGGCTGATTGATGTCTCTGTCTCATCAATGTTTCTAACCGTCTATCCCTCTCTCTTCCTCTCTGTAGAAAATCAATAAAATAAAAAATAGCCGAAACCGGTTTGGCTCAGTGGATAGAGCGTCGGCCTGTGGACTGAAAGGTCCCAGGTTCGATTCCAGTCAAGGGCATGTACCTTGGTTGCGGGCACATCTCCAGTGTGGGGTGTGCAGGAGGCAGCTGATCGATGTCTCTCTCTCTCATCGATGTTTCTAACTATCTCTCTCCCTTCCTCTCTGTAAAAAATCAATAAAATATATTAAAAAAATAAAATAAAATAAACAATAAAACAAATGGGGGGAAGACAAATAAAAATTATATATATATACATACATATATATATATATATATATATATATATATGTATATATATATTAAAGCCATACTTTAAGAAAAAAAAAAGAAGTTGGAATTAGGCTGTCCATGAGTGGCTTTGGCTAGGACAGAGATCAGGTGGCCGTCAAAACTACTGTCCATTGTAGCTACGGACTCATCTGATAAATGGGGCTGAGAAACAGGAACACGGAATAATAAGGCCTTGTATTTCTGCTCCCCCTTCTCCCCAGCACCTCCGAGCATTTCGTAAGGTAACTTGCCCAGATCTCAGGGTGTCCAAGTCCTTTTTCTTCTAGGTATTTTTGACCTCCACCCCAACCCAGTTCCCTGCAGGCTTTTGTTTCTTAGCACCTGCATTTCCCTCTCCAGGCTATTTAAGGAAACCCCGAAAAGGGTTTAGCAAGCTCTTCCAGAGTCTGGGATGCACCATTAATTGAGGACTGGAAGCAGGTGAGTAATTAGCAGCTGTTTCTAAATATGGTTGACCCTCAGGGCACATAACTGCTGAGTTAAAAGGTGATTCCCTGAATCCTTCCTGAAGGTCCCGAGGAAAATAGCTTGTCTGGCTGCGAGTCCCAACCACGTCGTTCCGTAAAATGACCAAAGTGCATCAGGTGGTTTCCATACCCTTCCCAGTTTGTAAGCAGTCTCTTTGCTTTCCAGCAAGATACACGCTGCATGAATTCTCTGTCTCTCTCTTTTTTTTAATCCTCACCCCAGGATATGTTGTTTTGTTTTTTTTTTAAATATATTTTATTGATTTTTTACAGAGAGGAAGGGAGAGAGATAGAAAGTCAGAAACATCGATGAGAGAGAGACATCGATCAGCCGCCTCCTGCACGCCCCACTGTGGAGATGTGCCCGCAAGCAAGGTACATGCCCCCGACAAGAATCGAACCCGGGACCTTTCAGTCCGCAAGCTAACGCTCTATCCACTGAGCCAAACCAGTCTCGGCGATATGTTGTTTTTTAAAAATTTTTATTTACTTTCTAAATATATTTTATTGATTTTTTTACTGCAAGGAAGGGAGAGGGATAGAGAGTTAGAAATATCGATGAGAGAAACATCCACCAGCTGCTTCCTGCACACCCCCCACTGGGGATGTGCCTGTAACCAAGGTACATGCCCTTGACCGGAATCAAACCTGGGACCCTTCAGTCCGCTCTATCCACTGAGCCAAACCGGTTAGGGCTGGTTTTTTTTTTTTTTTTTTAACTTGATTTTAGAGAGAGGAAGGGGGGAAGGGGAGAGAGAGAGAAACATTGATTTGACAGAAATATCAATCGTTGCCTCCAGGGGGTTCAAACACACAACCTCGGTATGTGCCCTGACCAGGAATCAAACCTGCGGCCTTTTGATGTCCGGGAGGAGCTCCAAACAGCTGAGCCACTTGGTCAGGGCCTGCCACCATGAGTTCTAGCACACAGTGGAAGGACTTTGATCTTCAGGCTCTGGTGGAATCCTGCAAGTATTTGGTTCAGGCCCCAAGGCAGGTGAAATCCTGGCGTGCTGTTGGTGCAGCGCTGGGGGAGGGGCTGGCTGGGGGCTCCAGGTTCTCTCCAGGGCAACTTCAGTCTAAAGTAGCGAAGCTCCTTCTTGGCCAAGACAGGCTGAAGCGGGAAAAGGCAACTGGGCTTTATCTGGATGCATCTTGTTTTAGGAGATCTACCTTTGAGGCCTGAGCTAGTTGCAGAATGTCAGAGTTGACCTTAGATAGTGGAACTTTATGGGTATCACATTCTGTGCGTTTAAAAAATAATTTTTTTAAATGACACAAACAAAATATGAATAGATCCTCTTTGTAGAAAGTTCAGATAGGACAGTAATATATGGAGTAAAAAGCAAAAGTTCTCTTTCCCCTTCCTCATTCTACTCCCTCCCCCTGGGATAACCATTGGTGTCAGTTGTGGTGTGTGTGTGTGTGTGTGTGTGTGTGTGTCTTTCCAAATCTTTTTTTTAAAATATATTTTATTGATTTTTACAGACAGGAAGGGAGAGGGACAGAAAGTCAGAAACATCGATGAGAGACATCGATCAGCTGCTTCCAGCACGCCCCCTACTAGAGATGTGCCCGCAACCAAGGTACATGCCCCCGACCGGAATCAAACCCGGGACCCTTCAGTTCGAAGGTCGACGCTCTACCCACTGAGCCAAACCGGTCTCAGCCCAAATCGTTTTTATGCATTTAGTTATTTTCTCCTACAAAAATAATTATGCTATCTTTTTAAATCTAGGCATCATTTCATATCAGTACATATAGATTTATCTCCTCCTTTTTTAAAAACTTCATAGCATTCCACTGTATGACAGTACCATACATTTCTTTAACCTTTTCCCTATTGTTTCCCATCTCGTGGGGCTCCATAAACTAATGCACCAGTGAATGTCTTGATGCATTCATCTCTGTACGAATTTGCAATATTCATCCGTGGAATAAATTTCTAAGCATGGAATTACTGAGTCAGTGGGTCTGTGCATTTTCAGTTTTGATAAAGTTGATCAAAATCCTGCTATCTTTAGAGGATTTATTTATTTATTTTTAATTTCAGAGAGAAAGGAGAGGAGGAGAAAGATATTGTACAGCGGTCTCCTGTATGTCCCCTACTGGGGATCCAGCCAGTACGTGGGCATGTGCCCTTGATCAGAATCAAAACCCGGGCCCCTTCAGTCCATAGGTCGGTACTCTATCCACTGAGCCAAACCAGCTAGGGTTATCTATAGAGGTTTTAGCAATTTCACATAGCAACAATGAATAGATGGGCCTTATTCCTTCATCCTTGATCAGTTTAAGGGGCCTTTTATCAGTAACCTTATAATGTTGTAAGCCCATTTCTCCTGATTTCTCAACATGTCTTTGCTCGCATGTCTATCATGTGCCGGGCACAGTGCTAGGTGCTGGGAATACAGCTAGGAATGAGACTGAAGCGATCTTTTCCCTCCCTATATGTGGGGTTCTTGGGCCTCATTCAGTTGCTGAAAACACAAGACATTCAGTAAATATTTGCTGAAAGAGCTGGCCTCTAACGAAGGAAAGGCAGGTCTAAAAAAAGGATATTTAGGTGAAACAAGCCAGTCACAAAAGGACAAATAGTGTCCCAAGTATCTGAAGGACTCAAACTTGATTAGAAATAGAAAGTAGAACAGGAACTGGAAGAAGGAAACACATTTGTTTGTTGTTGTTTTTTAACTTTTTAAAATTTACTTTTGGGGAGAGAGAAAAGAAGAGAAACATTGATTCGTTATTCCACTGATGTATGCAATTCATTGGATAATTCCCGTATGTGCCCTGACTGGAACCAAACCTGGAACCTTGGGGTACCAGGAGGATGATCTAACGAATTGAGCTACCCAGCCAGAGCTAGAGTGTTTAGTTTTACATCACGAACAAGTTCAGTTGCATACGAATATGCATGTAGTTAACACTAATGTATGGTATACTTGAAAATGGTTAAGATGGCAAATTTTATGTTTTTACCACAATGAAAAGAAAAAGATAATGGGTAGGCACAAAAGGTAGTGCTTCTGAGCCTTGCCTTAGAACGGGAGGTGGTGGTGGTGGGGAGTAATGAGGAGGATAGATTTTTTTCCCAAAGTTAAAGGAGTCAACCGGTCAACACTTCCTTCCCAGTGTTCCCACCCCTCCTGTGGGGATAGATGACCGTAAAACCCTACCATCTACTATCTATCATACCTGATAGCCAAAGATAACGTTTTTTGTGCTTTTCACCTGAGAGTCAAGAGCTTAGGTATCTTTGTATTTTGTTGCATTGTACACTGCAACTAATAAGCCAAGGAATCGACATATATATATATATTGTTTCTAAAAACCACAAACGAAGAATAACTTATCAATATAGTTTAGTATTTGCTAATTTTACTACTCTTTTGTGATGTATATGTAGGGAAGTTATAGAGATTATAAATTCCATTTGAGTAAAGTTTAACACCATATTATGATAAAGGGCCTTTTAAGATGGCCAAAGCACTGATATTATATATTTGCTGTAAAGAGGATTATAAGAGTTTTACTTTTCTGATATTAAAAGTTACTTAATAGCTGAGACCGGTTTGGCTCAGTGGATAGAGCGTCGGCTTGCGGGCTGAAAGGTCCCGGGTTCGATTCCAGTCGGGGGCATGTACCTTGCTTGCGGGCACATCTCCACCGTGGGGCGTGCAGGAGGCGGCTGATCGATATCTCTCTCTCATCGATGTTTCTGACTTTCTATCTCTCTCCCTTCCTCTCTGTGAAAAATCAATAAAATATATATTTTTTAAAAAAGTTACTTAATAAAGACTTGTTTCCATTAACTTGAAAAAAAAAAAGAGCTTAGGTATCCTTTCCAAGTCGTAAGCCAAAAAAAGACAACCTTAGCTCCCTACCACTCTGTAACGCATCCCTTTCGGTAACAGGCAAAAAAAGTACACTAGAAGCAAAAGTTGTCTTGAGGCCAGGGGCGCCTAGGAGACTACGTTTCCCAGCATGCAACTGCCCCCCCCTTCCCCGAGGGCGCCGTAAGTGACGGAAAGAGAGAGACCGAACTTTTGCGACAGCAGTCAGGCGGGCGGGAGACCAGGGGCATCCCTAGGTATCCCGGGATGCCGAGCGTCACCCCTTTTAGTTACAGGTTGGCTTGCTTTTTTTGGTGGCTGGTGTCCCACGCCGGGGGGACCTGCGGGGAAAGGGAATGTTTAAGCTTGGGAAGCCCCGCGGTCTCCTGGACTTGACACTTCGGAAGAGGTAGGAGAGTGGACGGAAGGAGGTCTCCCCTCGCACTCAAAGTGGTTCCCGCGCCGAGTGGCGAGGGTTGACGACGGGGGTACCCCCCTCCCCCTCCCCCAACTCCTCACCTCCCTTATTTATTGTTTCTCGGGGCAGGTGGGAAGTCGGAGAAGCCCCGACTCCAAGTTCTATGCGTCTCCCCATTGGCCCTCGGCCGGGCGCAGGCGCGAAGGCTCCGGATCCGGTCCCCCGGGCGGGGGGGGGGCAGTTGCATGCTGGGAAACGTAGTCTCCTAGGCGCCCCTGGCCTCAAGACAACTTTTGCGCGGCGATTGGCCCGAGCCCCCCCCCCCCCCGCGGCGCCGGCGTCCCGGATTGGTAGTTGCTAGCAGGAGCCCTGGTTTTCCTTCCTTGACTTCGGCCGAGGCCTGGCGTGGGATTGGTTGAAATCCCGCGGGCACCCGGCGCTGATTGGCTGGCGGGGCGGGGGGCGGGGCCAGCCGCGGGCCGGGCTGCCCTCATTGGCCGGCGCCGGGACCGCCCCTCGGCGAGCGGGGCAGCAAATGATGAAATGGGAACGGGGAGGGGAAAGGCCGCGACGTGAGCGCGCGACCTCCGGCGCCATTTTGTCGAGAAACCAGCGGAGTTAACCGAAGAGAGGAGGGGGGGGGTTCGCGGAGGAGAAGCCGGAGTCGCGGGGGGCGCCCAGGAGTGGTTCCTGTGTCCAGCGTCGCCGGAGCCGCTTGAGGTGAGCGGGGCGGCGGGGGCGGCGGGGGCGGGGGCCGCGGGGCCCGGCGGGCGGTGTCAGCCGCGGAGCGCGCCCGGGGCCGCCGACGGGGGGAAGGAGGAGGAGGAGGAGGAGGCTCCGGGGGGGGTCCCGACGGGGGAGCGTTTCCCGGAGCCGCCTCCCCGGGAGTGTGAGGGCCGGGCGGGACGGCGAAGCGGCGAGGCCGGCGGCGGCGGCGGCGGCGGCGGCGGCGGCGGGCGGACTCCCCCCCCCCCGCCCCCCTCACCGGCTCGCGGAGCTTCCGGGCCCCTCGGAGGCTCGCAGAGAGGCCGGGGCCGGGGGGCCCCCACGAAGCGGAGGAGGGCCGAGCCCGCGGCCTGGAGACCCCTCCGAGGGCCGGCGGCGGCGGCGTTGGGGGGCGGCGGGGGTGCCGCTGCTGCTGGTTCCGGCGGCCGGGCCTGGCTTCGCGCGGGCTGCACCCTCCTCCTCCTCCTCCTCCCCCCCAACTCCACGAGCTGCTGCTGCTGCTGCTGCTCCCCAACTGCCCTTTTCTCCCCCGCGGGCTCCCGGGGCGGGGGGGGTGAGAGGCGGGGGGACGCGGTGGGGAGGGAGCTGCAGCTGCTTCTGGGTTCCTGCGCGCCCCCCCCCCCAGCACGTTGTCAAGCCCCCCCGGTGTTTGCGGGTGCCCGCCGGTGGGAGGGGCGGCCGGGCGGGCGGGCGGGCGCGGGCACTTGCTTGTGACTTGCTTGCCACAGGTTTTTTGTTCCCCCTCGCGGGCCCGGACGCTCGCACGGGTCCCCCCTCGAAGTCCCGTTCCCCACCCCCCACCCCCCGAGCCCAGTGTGTCTGTGCTGGTGGCGTGGCGGGTCCGCTCAGCCGGGGGGGGGGGGGTCGGGGCGGCGGGGAAGGGTGTCCCCCCACCCCCCTCCCCGAGGGAGCCGAGCCCAGGGAGAGGCCGCAGGGCTGGTGCGGGACCGACTCTCCGGGTCTTGGAGGGGAGGGGGTTCCCCAAGTGCAAGCACAACAGGGGAAATTGCAAACGGAAATAGTCTTCTTTCTTTTTTTTTCTTCTTCTATTTTCCCCAGGACCAGCCTCCCACCCCCCCCCTCTGAAGAGTTCACCCAAGCGGGTTCACATTCATAGTTAACCCCCTCTTAGGAGTGGGCTGTGCAGGTTAGCAAAAAAAAGAAAAAAAAAGAAAAAAGCTTGATCCTGGGGGTGGGGGGGGTGGTGGTGGTTGAGACTGTGCTTTAAAACAAACTCTGGGAAATTAAACGTTGGCTGCCCCTGAAGTCACTCCCATTAAAGCGTCACTTTTCTTGGGACGCTACTACTACTAAAAAAAAAAAAAGAAAAAAAGTCAGTTTTCTTGCCGAAAACTGAGTAACCAGACTTCACCTCCCTCCCTCCGTCTTTCTCTAGACATCGATGGTCTTGGCGGGATTTGTTTTAAGTAAAAAAAAAAATTAGGTGAATGTAATGTGGTTTTTGTTTTTTGGGAGGGGGGGCGGCGGGGAAAACATTCTGAACATCGTTTTCTTTCTGACAATGCATTTGATAGGAGTAAGGATCAAAGAATGGGAGGACAAGTGAAAAAAAAGTGGGAAGTAGGTCAAACAGATGATGAAGGGAACTTGTTTTTTTTTTTTTTTTTAAAGAGATATTTGGGTTTTAATGCGTTAGTGATGTGTGGCCCAAGCTGACATGCCTTTCAAAGATTGGCAGCATAGTGTTTTAGCTATTCATACGGTAACAGGTTGAGGAATATTATGTCTTGGGGACACTGCAGATTGTTACCTTGTGTGAGGAGGAAGTGGGCTGCTGGTACATAGAGTTTTAGGCATCTAGTTGTGCTCTGACTTGGAATTTGTTGTTAAAAGTAGTTTGGAGAGTTTGTCCCTTTTCAACAAGTGTGGGTCCCAAGTCCTTGAGTGGAAACGTAAGTTTAGAATCAAGGGGCAAAATTTGGCCATTAATAACTGCAAGTACATATGTCCCTCTCTTGCCTAAGGTTGTAACTTACAAGTTTTAGGGGGGTGAGTGGGGAGCAGGGTTTAGTGGCAGGTGGATCGGAACTGAAATGCTCTTGGTCCTAACTCATTCAATAGACTCCTGGCTTAGTTTTCAGTCTCTAAATTTCTACCGGTGTATGTATGTATCTTCTCAGGCTGTGCACTGTGACATCCTCATAACTTTGGGTTATGTCAGTAACAAGCAAACAAAACAAAGCTGTGAGGACAGAAGAGGAAATGCTTGCTTAGCTCTTCAAAACATGCTTAAAGACCAACCTCAAATTATTCTTGTTGCTCTTTCAGAGTGTTTTTGGTGAGATGCTGGTTTTGTTTTTAAAAAGTTTTTTTTTTTTTTTTTTGGACCAGCTTAAATTTATGAATTTGAGTCTTTATTCTACAAGGTAACAAACCTTTGTCACTCAATGCCATGGAAGGGAGTTTGTCCACAATAATTCTAATGAAATGCTTAAATATTTCAAGGCGTTAATTTTGTAAGAAGTTTAGGATTCTTGCTTGAATTAACAAAAATTGCAGCCTGCCATTTTTTGAAATGCTATAGTTATGAATGTAATATATTTATTCTTTTTTTAAAAAAACAACCCAAAACTAACTTTCTAGTCATTATAAAAAATATTAGCCAAAGCATTTCTTAAATGGCCCTTTGATCAAACTGAACTTCCTGCTGTGCAGTTTCAACATGGCATCCTACTGAGTCTTTTTTAAGACTTTATACTGTATATAGAAAAACCCGGCTGTTCCTTTTCTGTTTGCACATGTTTCTGTAAGAACCATGTTTCAAAGCTAACATGGGCTCAAAACCTTTTGTGCCCTATATACAAACAATAGTTTATTTCAATGTACTTTTTACTCATACACTTGTAAGAATGTAGCTGAAGCGAATAAAAGACATTATTCATTAAAAAGCATTGTTTGAGAAGTCAGTAATTAGAGGTGCAGACTTTATCTGAAACCCTGCCTTGAGATTGAAGGAATTGCAGCCTTTGGGAGTGTAGATTTAAGAAATGCATTTCTGTCTTTAAGACTAGAAAGGTTAGCATAAACCTTCAGGATAACATATCTTGATTAATTTTGCTATAGCAGTTAGAAGGCAATTCCTGAAATGAATGAGAGGACTTTTTTGAGATGTTGGACTAATTGTATGAACTATTAAGTGGAATAAAAGCATATTTTGAAACATCCCATGTTACTGTTACTAAGTTTCATGTTAAGAGAGCTCAACAGTTTCCGTTTTAGATAATTTGCAAGTTTGTCACCTTGATTTATAACTCCTAGTTTAGAAATGCAGTTACTTTTTAAATTTTATGTAGACCCATCATAAGAATAAGTTACTCCTTTGTTTCAGATCCTTTGTCTTTGTTGCAATAGCTTCCTAACTAATCTCTATAGTGTCTTTTCCCCATCATTTGTTTATTGGATTTATTATGTAAGTAATATGTGAATGCATCCTAATTGTAAATGATTCCAGGAATACAGTTCTTTACTGCCAAATTGCTACCTAAATCATTGGTTTGAAAATAGCCAGCCTCTGCTCAAAAGTCCTTCAAGTACCTTGGCCAGGAGCTCTGTAAGTGCTGATTCCTTCCTACCTGTTGCTATTTTATGCTGTATCAAGACTTGTTACAGTGGTTTGCAAGTACATCTTTGCCTCTTAACTGGAATGTCAGTGTTTGTACATACCAAAACATTATCCATCATAGGAGTTCAAACTGAAGTGTGCTATCTAAATATTTTCTCCGATGTTCTTAACACAAAATTGGTTCTTACATTCTTCTTGGCCAGTTCTACTCAGCTATACCATATATTGCCTTGTAAGTTCTCTGTCTCATTTTATGGGGAGGGGGTGATAAGGAGTATTCTTACCAGTGGTATTCTTAGAAAAACGTACTCTGAATTTTGTTCTTTGAGAGCACAGACTTTTTTTTTCTTGGAGCTACATATTTATAATTGTGTTGACATCTTTAAAAAGTATATTTTATTGATTTTTCACAGAGAGGAAGGGAGAGGGATAGAAAGTTAGAAACATCGATGAGAGAGAGACATCGATCAGCTGCCTCCTGCACGCCCCCTACTGGGGATGTGCCCACAAC
The DNA here is from genome assembly GCA_011751065.1 of Lasiurus cinereus. NCBI lineage: Eukaryota > Metazoa > Chordata > Mammalia > Chiroptera > Vespertilionidae > Lasiurus > Lasiurus cinereus. The sequence continues at coordinate 5,148,836 of JAAGEH010000452.1, read as the reverse complement.
CAATGTACGTGCCCTTGACTGGAATCGAACCTGGGACCCTTCAGTCTGCAGGCCGATGCTCTATCCACTGAGCCAAACCGGTTTCCGCTGTGTTGACATCTTTAAATGGTTGGTTACACTTTGAAAGCTAGTCATACAGAATTATGGTATCATCCTGTAGGTAACTGAGTCCAGGAAAGTGAGGTGGACTTCCTTAGTTTAAGGTTAGATCCAATTTTCTACTCTAGCCCTAGTGTTCATTCTGACTCCCACACTGCTTGAATTCAATACGAGGAAAAGAAAGATATAGGAATTGGATCATTCACCAAAAAAGTGAGAATAAGTAATGTGGTCAACCACTTTTTTTTTTTAAGACAAAGTTCATGCGATTAAAATCTCTGGAGGTCAATTTTGTATTTCAGGATTCACTTTAATTTAGTGGATTGAATTTTTAAGGACATCATGACTGCTCTGCCAGTGTGGCTCAGTGGTTGAGTGTTGACATATGAATCAGGAGGTCACAATTTGATTCCTAGTCAGGGCACATGCCCGGTTCTCTCTCTCCCTCTACCTTCCGCTTTGAAATCAATAAAAATACATTTAAAAAAAAAAAGAACATAATGACTATCTTCATGAATAGTTCTACAGAATTAATGTTTACACACTGACAATTGCTTAAATTACCTAGGGAGATTTTTTTCTTTACTCCTAATGTGGGGTTTCCCCCCTTGTATTATCCAATATAATAAAAGCCTAATATGCAGCCAAAACCGGTTTAGCTCAGTGGATAGAGTGCCGGCCTGCGGACTGAAGGGTCCCAGGTTCGATTCCGGTCAAGGGCATGTACCTTGGTTGTTGGCACATCCCCAATAGGAGGTGTGCAAGAGGCAGCTGATCGATGTTTCTCTCTTATCGATGTTTCTAAATCTCTATCCTTCTCCCTTCCTCTCTGTAAAAAAATCAATAAAATTTAAAAAAGTCGATAATATGCAAATTGTCCCCTTGGGGCAGTCATTCACCCTGGAGTTGACCAATATGGGGTGGCACAGAAAATGGTGGGCATCAGCAACACGCTATGATTTCTCTCTGGCTACCTGGGGGTAGGGGTGATGGGGATGGAAGTGCGGTGACAATGCAGGGTGTCCACTGAGCTTGCTCTCTCTCTCCCTGCTACCCTCCTCCGGATGCCAGGGCTCACGCGTCAGGGAAACCCCCTTCACTCAGATGCCAGGCACCCTTGAGGAGCCCGCCCTGCACCCACACGGCCTCTTCCCCTGCGTAGCCTCTTCTGGTTGGGCCAGACCGGTTGAGCCAGGCCGCAGCTGCAGGGGTCGGTTGAGATCCCCATGGGTTTGCATAGGAGCCGGTCTGCAAAGCAGTCTGGGAGGGGGGGTGCTGCCTGCCTGGCTTTGTGTGGCGCTGCTGGGAGGCCCAGAGTCCCATGCTGTGCCCCAGCCTGCGGCATCCAGGTGCGCTCACCGCATTAGGACCCAGGCACCATGACCAAGGCGGAGAGGCGTGTGGAGGGTCTGGGGGTCCAGATGCTGACTGGGTGCTGCCCATGGCCCGGAGGTCAGCAGGGACCTGCCTTTCCATACCAGATGCTTGTGCTTCAATCGCTGGCCAGGCCGAGGGACTGCACCTGTGCATGAATTTTGTGCACCGGGCCTCTAGTTAAAATATAATAAACATATAGCACTGTATACGTTTTAGATGTACAGCATAATGACTTAACAGACATCTTGCGAAATACTCCCAATGATTTTGTTGGATAAAATTTTCTTAGTTGTGACCAAAGAAATGCAGGTTTTTTTTCCTAGCAAATTTTTGGAGGACAAGATACAAGATTTGAGGTTTACATTCCTGCAGTGTGACACTATAAAACTCTACCCTGACAAAAAGATATGGTCTTTTTTCTTAATTTTTTTTTCTATTAACAATTTCCCCCCTGTGTTCTTTTTTTAAACCCCCCCCCCCCCCCCCCCCCAAAAAAAAAAGATGGTCTTTTCTGTTATAATTATTGTGACTGGTTATTACTTTAGTATAATAAAATTTCTAGCACTTCTGTTGTGAGATGTGCACTGGTTGGAGGGACTTGTTTTAAAATGTTTCTATAAATTGAATTTTGACATAATTTAAGTTTTCTTTTGGCATAGGTATTTTTTAAAAAGTATATTTTTATTAATTTCAGAGAGGAAGGGAGAGGGAGAGAGAGAAACATAAATGATGAGAATCATTGATCAGCTGCTTCCTACCGCAAATCGAGCCTGTGCCCTTGACTGGAATCGAACCTGGGTCCCCTCAGTTACAGGCTGAGCTCTATGCACTGAGCCAAACCAGCTGGGGCTGACATAGCTATTTTTAAAGTAGCTTAAGTATACTCCCCATTATTATCTTTTAATCTTAAATGTATATATTTGTACAGCTTTATAATTTTGCAAATAAACTGGGACCCTGCTTCTGTATATTCAGATAAAGAACTTGGTAACTTTCTGATTTTGGAGTAAGCATGCTTTCTGGCTCTCTCCATATTTTCCCTTCTTAAAAATAAAGGTTTTATTTGCTGACACTAACAATATGTTGTACTCTGCTTATATATGGTTTGGATTAATTCTTGTAAAATTTAGAAGATATCCAGCCAGGCTATTAAATGTTTAAAAGGTAGTATTGCCCATCCAGAGTGGCTCAGTCATTGAGCGTGGACCCATGAATCAAGAATTTGATTCTGGCCGAAACCAGTTTGGCTCAGTGGATAGAGCGTCGGCCTGCGGACTGAAAGGTCCCAGGTTCGATTCCAGTCAAGGGCACGGAACTTGGTTGCGGGCACATCCCCAGTAGGAGGTGTGCAGGAGGCAGCTGATTGATGTTTCTCTCTCATCGATGTTTCTGACCCTCTATCCCTCTCTCTTCCTCTCTTTAACCCCCCCCCCCCATATATAAATAAATAAAAGAATTTGATACTGGTCAGGATACATGACCCGGTTGCAGGCTGAATCCCCAGTAGGGGAGGTGCAGGAGGCTGATCAATGTTTCTCTCTCATTGGTGTTTCTGCCTCTCTATCCCTCTCCCTTTTTCTAATCTCATTAAAAACATTAAACATTTTAAAACAGTATAAAGTTGCATTGCATTAAGTAATATTGTTTGTTTAAAGTGACATCCTAACCAAAACCGGTTTGGCTCAGTGGATAGAGTGTCGGTCTGTGGACTGGGGGGGTCCCGGGTTTGATTCCTGTCAGGGGCATGTGTCTTGGTTGCGGGCACATCCCCAGTGGGGAGTGTGCAGGAGGCAGCTGATTGATGTCTCTCATTGATGTTTCTAACTCTCTGTCCCTCTTCCTTCCTCTCTGTAAAACATCAGTAAAATATATTTTAAAAAGAATAAAGTGACATCCTATGTGGTAAAAGTGTAATATGCAAATCGACCAAATGGCCAAACAGGGGAATGGCCATCTGGGACCACACTGTGGTACCCACCTGGCGCCAGGCCAGCCAAAGCGGGCGCGATGCGATTGTTAGGGGCCTGGCTATCACCCCGGGCTCCACGATTGCTCCAAAGAGAGGGAGGCTCAGACCACTGACTGAGGCTGTGGGAAGGAAGGCCTACTCTTACACGAATTTCATGCCTTGGGCCTCCAGTAGTGACGTAATGGATCAACTTTAGATCCATTTTTTTTATATTTGGCAACATTTTCATTTCAAACTGATTGACTACCTGTTGACCATTTACCCTTGAGTATTTTCTTACCCCTGGCTAGCTGGATTTAAAAACAAACAAAAAAAACAAACACATGTTTCTACACTAGGCTTTTCCGAGTCCAGGAATACCTAAGCTTGGAATGCCCATGATTTGGATTATTCACACTTACGCTTTTATTCTTTAGTTGGATAATGGAGAGGCAAGTGTATTATGTATATATCTATTATTATGGTATATATTAAAAAAAATCTTTATTGATTTTGAGCCAGAGAGAGAGGGAGAGAGAGACAGAGACATCAATGTGAGAGTGAAACATCAAAACATCAATCATGCCCCCCACAAAACATGGGTATGTGCCCTGACCAGGCATCTAATTAGCAACCCTTCAGTGCATGGGATGGTGCTCAACTAATTGAGCCACATAGGCTAGAGCAGTGGCATAGATTTTTAAACGATTTTTCTCTTCCCTTTACATACTGACAAATATACCAAAGATTACAGGAGTTGAGGTCTGTCTGAAGATAAAGTGTAAAAATTGTATTTCAGTTTGAATTTTTAGTCGTCGTCAATCAGTTCTCAAGGATTTTGACAAGCATGAAACATACTAATCTAGTTTTGGAATATTGTATATAGCTTATAGAGTTCTTTATTCTATGTTTGGGTGTGACTAATTTTTATTGATTGATTGAGGCATTAATGTAATTTTTTTTTATTAAAGTATTACATGTCTCCTTTCCCCCGATTGAGCCCCCCCACTCCCCTTCTACTTCCCTAAATGACTAATTCTTTAAAAAATATATATATATATATTTTTTTTTTTTACATAGGGAAGGGAGAGGAGAGGGATAGAGAGTTAGAAACATCGATGAGAGAGAAACATCAATCAGCTGCCTCCTGCACACCCCCTACTGGTGATGTGCTTGCAACCAAGGTATATGTCCCTGACCAGAATCAAACCGGGACCCTTCAATCCACAGGCCTACGTTCTATCCACTGAGCCAAACTGGTCAGGGCTAAATGACTAATTCTTAATGTGTTTATTGCTTATCCTGTTTCTAACCTTGCTATCCCCTACAGCTTGTTTACATTTCACGATCTAGAATGATTTTAAAAGCAGTATGTCATCCCATTCAGGATCACCCATTGATTCTCCATTTGTCCTTGTACATGTCATGAGGAAGCTTTAGTAGTGACTGACCACCAGTCCTCTGCCTAAAACATTCTTTTTAAAAATATATTTTTATTGATTTCAGAGAGGAAGGGAGAAGGAAACAAACATCAATGATGAGAGAGAGTCGTTGATTGGCTGCCTCCTGCACGCGCCCTACTGGGAATTGAGCCTGCCTGGCATGTGCTGGAATTGAACCCGGGACCTTTCAGTCTGCAGGTTGATGCTCTGTCCAGCTAGGGCCTAGAACATTCTTTTCTCAGATGTGTGTATGGCTATACCCTTAGTTCCTTCAAATCTCAAAAACTATACTTTCCAATAAGGCTTACTCTGACTACCCTACTTAAATTGCAGCATCCCCCTCTTTCCACCCCCACACACATTTGGTTCATCTTTACCTCATAGTTTTTCTTTTTTCATATTAGTGAGCATCTCCTAAAATGCTTCATGATTTTTATGATTACTCTTTTCCCTTACAGTGGGAATGTAGGGATGTATATACCTCAGATATTTGACACAAAGCTAGCACTCAACAAATATTTGATTGAATTAATAGTAATGCTTAAACTTGCTCTGAGAAGTGGTAGCCACTTCACATAAGCACATATATACTTTTACCGTTTGGTGACTTTAAGTTGTACTTGGCTTTGTATTAAGTTTGTGGAAAACCAAATTTGGAATCGATACTACAGAAAGTAGATGCAAAAGCCCCCTCCTCTTTATTTCCCCCCCAAAAAAAGATACTGTTGGTGTTTGGGCAGGGTAGTTCTGCTGTCTTTTCTTGTAAGATCTTTATTGTTATTGTATCTTTAGTTCTCAGATGGCAGTTTCAGTCTTTTGTAACTTAATCTTGGAATTACTTTCTGTTATCTTCTTTCAAAGCTATATGTATTAAGGGTCCAGCCCACACTTAAGGGAAGGGGATTTTTATATAAAGGTGTAAATATTAGGAAGATATATTTGAGTTTTATTTTGTTTATTAAAAAAATATTTTTAATGATTTCAGAAAGGAAGGGAGAGAGAGGTAGAAACATCAGAGAGAGAGCCATTGATTGGCTGCCTCCTGCACACCCTTGCTGGGGACAGCCCGTAACCTGGGCATGTTCCTTTCACTTGAATCAAACCTGGAATCCTTACGTACACAGACTAAGCTCTACCTACTGAGCCAAACCGGGTAGGGCAGGTCAGTGGTTCTTAAATATTAAAATGCACTAAGTATGCGGTGTGGCTCATTGGTTGAGTGTCGACCTAAGGACCAGGAGGTTGTGGTTTGATTCCTGGTCAGGGCACATGCTTGGATTGCTGCCTTAATCCCAAGAGTATGTGTATGGAGGAGAGTGGCGTGCAGGAAGCAGCCGATTGATGACTCTCATCATTAATGTTTCTAATTCCCTTTCCTTTTTGAAATGAATAAAAACATTTAAAAAATATATGTAAAATGCACTAAGAATCACCTGCAGAGTGTGTTCAAAATACCATGTCCTGTACTTTTCCCAGGGATTTTGATTCTTTGGATATAGGGTGGTGCTTAGAAATCAGCATTTAGCCAAAACCGGTTTGGCTCAGTGGATAGAGCTTTGGCCTGCAGACTGAAGGGTCCCAGGTTCGATTCCGGTCAAGGGCATGTACATTGGTTGCGGGCACATCCCCAGTAGGGGGCGTGCAGGAGGCAGCTGATGGATGTCTCTCTCATCGATGTTTCTGACTTTCTATCCCTCTCCCTTCTTCTCTGTGAAAAATCAATACAATAAAAAAAAAAAACTCCTTTAAAAAAAAAGAAATCATTTAAAAATATATATTTTATTGATTTTTTTTTTACAGAAAGAAAGGGAAAGAGAGAGTCAGAAACATCGATCAGCTGCCTCTTGCACCCCCCCCCCCCAACTGGGGATGCGCCCGCAACCAAGGTACGCACCCCTGACTAGAATTGAACCTGGGACCCTTCAGTCCGCAGGCCGACGCTCTGTCCACTGAGCCAAACCGGCTTCGGCCAGAAGCATGTCTTCTATGAGTCTTTGTTTTTTTAATTATCCTTTTATTTATTTTTTTAAAATATTTTTATTGACTTCAGAGAGAAAAGAAGAGGGGAAAGAGAAACATCAATGAGGAGAGAATCATTGATCGGCTGCCTCTTGCAGGGATCTACTGGGGATCTCGCCCGCAACCTGGCATGTGCCCTTGACCAGAATTGAATCTGGTTCATAGGTTGGTGTTCAACCACGGAGCCACGCTGGCTGCCCTCTTCCCATTCTTTTACACAGTTGTCTTAGTTGCATAGCGTTATAATAAATTCTGTATTCTATTAGGCACTTGAGGTGAGTGCTTACTTGTATGTGTGTTTTTTCTTTTATAGCATTTAATGTACGTACAGTAGGTCCTCGGGTTACGTCGGAGATCCATTCCTACGGCGCGACTTAATGTGATTTTTGCCGTAAGTTGGAACCTACCTACCTAAGCACCTCCGTCACTCTCATGGAGCACATACACAGCAGTAACGAAGTGAAACAGTAAAAAAATTTAAAAGAAAGGTAACCATTCCTGACCTTTATTTGTGGTAAATAAATAATAAAAATCATAAAGCACATATGTCGAAATGATGGAACTTTTTAAATTTTTATAAGTAAATGGGAGATGGCGATGTAACCATGAAATGGCGTATGTTGAGTCCGATGTAACCCAAGGACTGTCTGTATGTAGTTAGGTTGGAATGTTTGAACTGATAAGAATGCTAACTTTAGCAGATGATGTTTATATGGTACACTGGAGTAAACTGGTAGAGGATGATTTGGGGCATTTTGTATAATCCTGATAAAATGAAGGATGATAATAGTAAAATTTTCCAATTAAAATATTTTCAGCCCTAGCCAGTTTGGCTCAGTGGATAGAGGGTCGGCCTGTGGATCCAATGGTCCTGAGTTCAGTTTTGGTCAAGGGCACGTATCTTGGTTATAGGCTCTTCCCTGGCCGGCACTAGTTGGGGCACGTGCAGGAGGCAACCAATTGATGTATTTCTCTCATAGGGACATTTTTCTGTCTTTCCTTCTCCCACTCTCTCCGAAAATCAATGGAAAAATACCTTCGGATGAGTATTAAAAAAATTTTTTTCCCCAAAGTTTGATGAACTGTAATTAGGTTTATGTTGGTTTTATGCTTTAAAGGGCTACATGCTTTTTTTAAAATGCTCACCTGAGGATGAGGAAATTTTTTCTGTTGATTTTTGGAGTTGAAGTAGGGGTGGAGGATGGGCAGAGAGAGAGTGACAGAGAGACAGAGACACATCAATTGGTTGCCTCCTGCTTGGGCACCAACCAGGTTAGGGATTGAACCTGCAAGTGAAGTACATGCCTGAGAATCAAATCCAAGTTCCTTAGGTCCAAGGGACAACACTGTAACCACTGAGCCAAAAAACTGGCCAGGGCTACATTCATTTTTAAAGAAGTGATTTGAGAGAGAAGCACAAGGTGCAAGTGCGAGTGTGTACACAAACACACACACACACACACACACACACACACACCCCTTCTTTACAACCTATTGATTCCTTCATTGGTTTTTTTTTGAAAAAAAAATACCTGTGCCCCGGATGCCAGGTATTTTTTTTTTTTTTATTGTTAATCCTCAGTGGAGGATATTTTTTTCTGCTGATGTTTTTAGAGGGCGGATGATAAAGGAAAGTGGGAGACAGACACACATGCACATGAGAGGGCTCAAACACAATGACCAGGGTGGGGATTGAACCTGCAACCCAGGAATGTCCCCTTGACCAGGAATCAGATCCCAGACATCTCTTGTTGATAACCATTCTTAAAGGTGTGAGTTGGTATCTCATCCTGGTTTTGATTTGCACTTCTCTGATGATTAGTGATGTTTAGTACCTTTCATGTACCTGTTTGCCATTTGAATGACTTTTTTTGAAAAATGTTTAGTTCCTTCACCCATATTTAATCTGAGTTTGCTTTTATAATTGCATTGTGTGAGTTCTTTATCAATTTTGGATTAATCCCTTATCTGAAACATGGTTTGCAAATATTCTCTTCAATTCCATAGGCTGACTTTCCATTTTCATTGTTTCTTTCATTGTGTAGAACTCTCTACATTTGATCTAGTCCCACTTGATTTTTTTTTCCTTTTGTTGTGCTTTTGGTGTCATATCCAAAAAATTATGTCCAGGAGTTTCTTCCCTATGTTTTCTTGTAGCAAAATTTTTTTGGGGGGGAGGGGAGGTCACAGTGTATTTTCTTTTTATACTGGCCCCATCTAATTTTAAAACCAGAAGTGGTTGAGACCTCTTAATTCACTTTTTCTTCCTTAGTATTACAGGTACTAAGGTGGAGAGGTGAAGATTATTTAACCATTTCCCCCCAAATAAAAATGTAATTTATAATTAAAAATTTGAATTTTTCTTTTTAAACAGGTGCCATGTTTCAGAACAGAGTAAGACCCCTGGTAAAGAAGAACTGACGATACTGCACAACACCAGATATAGGCTAATTACAAAGAAAGCATTAACCTGCCTCTGAGGTGACTAAAGGGGAATAATGGTGATTTTGCGCCGGGCTCGGCCGCCTGCTTCCGCCCCAACCAGCAATGAATCTTGACTCGCTCTCGCTGGCCTTGTCTCAAATCAGCTACCTGGTGGACAATTTAACTAAGAAAAACTACCGAGCCAGCCAGCAGGAAATACAGCATGTAAGTAAACAGGAGTACCATTAAAGGAATGATTATACAGTAGAAAGTTGGGAATGTATATGGGTATGTTGCATGAAAAATATGTGACTTTTGCCCCTTATTTCAGGTGACTTTAGCTTCATATATAATCTCATCCCATTTTTTTTATGGAATTCACAGATTTACTTTCGGTAAAGATTACTGCATGTGATCTAATTTGTTTTACTCTATCCCCATTTTCTTTTATATTTAAAACGAGGTATACCTCACAAACTATAAAACTCAATCTTTGTAAAATATAAAATTTAGTATTTTCTAGTAGATTCACATAGTTGTTCAACCATCACATCTAACTCCAGAATGTTTTCATCACCCTAAAAAAGAAACACCTCAATCCATTAGCAGCTGGCTCTGCTTTCCCCCTTCACTCCAGCCCCTGGCAGCCACTTATCTACTTTCTACTTCGGTGGATTTGGACATTTTATATAAATGGAGTCATTCCATATGTGGACTTCTGTGTCTCTTTCACTTGGCTTGCTTTCAAGGGTCATCATCTTGGAGCCTGAGTCAGTCAGTAACTTGTTTCTTTTAGTCCATTTTGTGGCTATTACACATTTTGTTTATCCATTAGTTTTTGTTTTAGTATTCATTTCTTCTCTTGTGCATTGAGGTATATCAATTATTTGGGAATTTTCTGTAAGATTTTTTTTTTGCCTTATGTTTTCTAAGTACTGCAGGTTTGCATTCATTTTCTTGCCATCTTGTATTTGAAACCAGTGTTACACCTTTTTGAGGACTTTCCCCTTAAGAACAGAACAGTTCTATAATTACTTTGTGAGAGTATGTAATATTATATGTCATACTCTTTTGTTTATTTGAAATGTTGTTCTTTACCTGTCTTGTTTTTCTGTTTTAGTTTCTTCAAATAGGTTCCATGCTGAGTGTGTGCTCATCTTTAAACCAGCTCAATTATCTATAATAATAAAAGCTGAATATGCTAATTAGACCAGACAGCCAAACGAAGCCAGGGCTACGAGGGCTTCTAGTTTACACACACACACACACACACACACACACACACACGCGCGCGCGCAGTTTTGAGGATGCTTAAATGTGGGGAAATGGAAATGTGTTGGGTTAGTTTGCCTTGTCTGTTTTCATATTTGGTAATAGGTGCCTCCTCTTATTTTTCTTTAGCATTCTCCTTTGGCTAGCTGGTTTGCTTAAAGATTTTAAAAGAGGCAGCTTAAACTTGGTTGTTCCCTCAGCTCTGTCTCCTGTGCCATTCTGCAATTTCTGTATATTGATCAGTGTCTCTAAATGGACAATCTGTTTTTCAAGGTTCATTTGTGCCGCAGATTCATCTCTTGAACAAAGTGTAATTATGTCTCTCAACACTTTTATTTGTGGATTTATTAGCCCCAAGTGGAAGTCTGCAGTTGGTCTGTCATTTGAGGTGGTAAAAATGAACTGTCATACCTCATCTGGACCACTTCTTAAAATAGAATGCTTTGTTGAAAATGGAATTTTTTAAAAAATTGAGAGATTAGAATAGAGAGAAGTACTCTTAGTACCATCTTTTATTTACAAGTTTGGGGCATTTTTGTCCTTAGATTAATGCTTTATGTGTTAGAACTAACCCTTTATATTTGCTGTCAAAATTTGTTTTCATGTTCTTTTCAATATATTATACTGTTTTGAATGGATACACTTTTTTTTTTTTGTAAAATAGCCCAAAGTATTCATCCATGTAATACAATGAATACCTGGAATGAATATTTTTAAGAGTTCTAATATATTTAACAAGCTTAAGAAATATGAAAATGTTTCATTATTTGTGTGGAGCACATATATATTTAGACAGTCTATTCCAATTTCTATAATCATTGTAATGTATGTAGAAAGTTATTGTCTTCAATTTAAACTTTAACCATCTAGTACTGTATAATTATATAGATTCTTAGACATGTTTGACATCTTTTGTTAGGCTAGATTTTGTATTTTTCTTGAGGTTATGTGAAAATGCCCATATCTGTTCTTGTGTTGTTGTTTTTCTTTTTTTAATCTGTCTTTAGGAGCTGAGGTTAAAGGCATGATTTCTCAGATAATTGTTGCTTTATCAATATACCACCTAAATAAGGACTTAAAAAATATTAAGCAAACTAGGAATTATTAGAAATTTCTTTATATGAGCTAACATATGTGGGTTAAAATTTTTACATGATTGTCTTTAATCTTTCCTCATGTGTGTTCTCTAAGCCAAATAGTGCCCCAGTTTCACAACCATTCCATATGATTTTTCTGACTAGATGCACTGTTTGTTATTGTTGTCCCTCTTATAATATGTGATTTCTAGGTGAGAACGTGTTACTCTTACCACAAATCAGATCACTTCAGAAGTACTGTAGAATGCTTTTGATATAGTGAACTTTATTTTTAATATAGCTTAAAAATTTACTAATAGACTGTTAGGTAGTTACTTACCTAAAACTTTGAATTATCGCTTTTCCCTGCCCAATGGGTGGAATGGTGTAATTTTAAGTAAAAATATCTTAATCATATGGGATCAATAAAATCTTATTTCAGCATATTTGTAATCCGAGTTCATATTTTTATAATACAACTTTGGTTTTAGAAAAAAAAAAAGTTGCTCATAGTGAAGGATAGACTGCATGATATCATAGAAGGAATACTGCATTCCTCTAGTAGTCATAAAGCACACCCTATGATGCCTCCCATCAGACAACAGGATATGTGTGGCATTTCTCTTTAGTCATTGCAATCTTGATTTAAAAACAAAACAAAACACCAACTTAATATTTAATAACCTGTTATTGTTTGTCTATATAAGTTAGGGTTGTGGTTAAGATTGAGGGGCCTGTAAAAACTATTGTGAAATTATAAAATATTACCAAAATAAATGTAAGGATAAAAAGGGGTATTTGTGAAATTTTGCTGATCCTAGTTAAAACAAAAACTCCAATTACTATTATTTCTTAATGGCGCACTAAATGGAATGTTTCTTCCTTTTTCTTTTTTTTTTATGGTATTACAGTGCCAGATAAATCATTATACTCGTTAACCATGATTGGTCCCCTGATTCCCCTTGGCATTCTTCTCAAATGCTATTCCTTTAGCTCTTCTGTGGTTATCACCTCAATATTATAAATCTCAGCTTACAAGTTACGTCTTTAGGGAAGGTTTCTTTGAGGTACTGCCCCACTCCCATCAATATCACGTGTCCCCATTTTATTTTCTTCCTGTGACAGTTAATATTATCAGAAATTCTTTGCCTATGCTTCCCCCTCGAAAATGTACTTTATTAGAGCTATGGAATCAATTGATCTCCTCTACTGCTGTATTTGCTTCTATCTTGAGTGGTGGTATCTAGCTTGTACTCAAATATTTGTTAAACCAGACATTTTTGCTCTTTTGAGCGTAAGGTCTGTTTGGTTGGAATAAAGGTAATTCTCTTTAATTAATTTGAATTGGCTCTTTAACGTCTTGAGCATTCCAGGAGATAGGAAAAAATCTCTGCCTTTATAGAATTTAAGCAATGATAAGAACCCACAAAAACCAACATTGGAAAAGGGTTCACAGTAATCTTCAGAGTTGCAGAGGCTCTCATTATCTGATTAAGTGGATTTAACTTTAAGATATCTGTGGGGAAGTGTAGAAATTGGTTTTACACAACTCCCACATTTTTCTGGATTGGGAAAATTGAGACTGAAATAAGTTAACTTAGCCAGCTGTCACATAATTACCATGATACAGTGGGAAAAGCATAGACTTGGAGTTTGACTGTGAAATCAGAGTCCTCAATTCATAGACAATTGAATTTTTAAAAAAAATATGTTTTACTGATTTTTCACAGAGAGGAAGGGAGAGGAACAGAGAGTTAGAAACATGGATGGGAGAGAGACATCAATCAGCTGCCTCCTGCACGCCCCCTACAGGGGATGTGCCTGCAACCAGGATACATGCCCTTGACCGGAATCGAACCTGAGACCTTTCAGTCTGCAGGCCGACGCTCTCTCCACTGAGCCAAACCGGTTTCGGCGACAATTGAATTTTAGGCTCATGGAGTCTGGTATAGGTGTCCACTTCTTCATCTATAAAATGGGAGTCATTGCTCTAGTCAGTTTGGCTCAGTGGATAGAGCGTCTGGCCTGCGGACTGAAGGGGTTCCCGGTTGGATTCTGGTCAAGGATACATGCCTGGGTAGAGAGAGGCTCATCCCCAGGAGGGGGTGTGCAGGAGGTAGTCGATCAATGATTCTCTCTTGTCATTGATGTTTCTTCCTATCCTTACTCTCTGAAATCAATTAAAAAAAATCTACAAGGAGTCATATTTGGCAGGGTTGTTGAAGATTGGGCTCAGCACCAATTTAGCCCAAAGTAGGTAGTTAAATAGTTATTTATATTGTAGCATCTTATAAACAAATGATTGCTCTGCAGATAGTGTGCTAAGCTCTTTTCTAGCCTAAATGTAAATAAGCAAGCACAACTGCACAAACTCCCTGTTTTCATGCAATTTAAAAGTCTCTAGTAAGGGTCCTAGGAAATAATCAGGTGGTGGTAAGGAGTGTGGAGAAGGTTAAGGGGTCGGTCGTCTTGATATTTTAGGGAGGGTAATTACAAAAAGCCGCACTGAAGGAAGAGAGCAGAAACCAAAGTGAGAGAATGAATCCTGAAGTTCTTTGGAGCTTTAAAGTTAGAGGGAATAGCAAGTACAAAGGGTAAATTCGAGGAACAGCAAAAATCTAATGGAACACAGGCGCAGTAAAGTACTGAAATCAGACCAGTTCCGTTAGCCCCTTGCCTCGTAGACTATTGTGAAGAGGCACGGTTGTGTTAGATTGCAGGTTACAGTTCCAAGATAAAAGTAATGCATAGAAAAAGTAATGCTCTTGTGAGTCCAGTTTGTTAAAAAATTTTGCCTTACAACCTCAAAAGTATTCTTACTATATGTCGTTTATACTCCCTGATGTTTTTCACAGCAGATGTTGACCAGAGCAATGGTATGGGCTATTTCTGTGCTTCCTGGCAGTGACTGTAGAAAACACTTTAGAAATATTTAATTTTAAAATATTGATAACGCCATCTCAGTAATTACTACAAAATGAATCATTAATGTAACTTGGGATTTTTTCCTAAAACTTGTTTTTGTTTTTAAAATCTCTCAATGTTGAGTACAAACTCTTTTTGGTCATTTTAGATTGTGAATCGGCACGGTCCTGAGGCAGACAGGCATTTATTACGCTGCCTATTTTCGCATGTGGATTTCAGTGGCGATGGTAAAAGCAGTGGCAAAGATTTTCATCAGGTATTTGGGACTTACCAAGTTTTTTGACTTATTAATCAATTGCATTTTGGGCATAGTGTATATAGAAAATCATACAAAGAGCATCCAGTGATAATCTTAGCTGAATGGCTAAAAGTTATTGGGATCCACCCACCCCTCGCCCCCCGCATTTGGCCTTCCTTCTCGTGCCTGGATGCAGAGCCTTCCAGACCTAGTTCAGGCTTAGAGAGCCGGAGATCAGATCTGCCTGAAGGAAAGCAGGAATGTGGTGGGGAAGTCTTGCTTGATAAGTGAATGAGGCAGAGGGGAGATCTCTTGTCCTAGATGGAGTTTCTTTGGCTTTATTTTTAGTCTGGTAACAGTTTATCAGAATTTTTCTTGTAATTATCCTGTCAGTGTACTCTATTCTGTAGAGGTTTTGGTTTGGGTTAACACCTGTTAATATACTTTAAGTGGTTTAAAGGGATTTTTAAAGAGCTGCTTTTGATAACGTAGAAATAGTATATAATACTGGATTACACTTTAATGTTTTGAGTACCTCTGCTTCTGTTTGCAATATAACTTAATGCTAATGAAAGTGTGTTTTTATTTTTATTTTTAAAGACTCAGTTTCTGATTCAGGAGTGTGCTTCACTGATTACAAAGCCAAATTTTATCTCTACGTTGTCCTATGCCATTGATAACCCATTACACTATCAGAAGGTTGGTATTGTTTTTGTCTTCAGTAGTCCTAAGAATGAGATATCTTAATAGGCTTTCTAAAAATGCCATAAACCATGATCTCATAATATCATACTTTAAAAATTTTAAGTAGTTATGTTGGGGTTTTTGTAGCTTTCTACCAAAGTCAAAATAGTTTGATAGTAAATAGAAAATCTTACTAGAATCAGATCATGTGAAGACTTAAGCTTGTCATTCCACAGTTGTGGGGCATGGTATATTATGTCTAGTAGCACTACAGAATTATGTGACTCCATGTAGTTCTATAAGTGGGTGAATAGGTGCTTTCATAAACTTTGAAAATTGTAAGTTCTTGTTTTAAAATAAAGTTTGGTTTGTTTCAGAGTTTAAAGCCTGCACCCCATTTATTTGCCCAGCTAAGTAAAGTTCTCAAGTTAAGCAAAGTACAAGAGGTAAGCGATTTAAGAAAAGAGATGTAGGCAAAATTAAAATTAAAAACAACTATTTGACTGATGACTGATCTAACCCTTACTGTTTCAGGTAATTTTTGGCCTTGCCCTCTTGAATTCTTCCAGCTCAGATCTCAGAGGTTTTGGTAAGTTTTCTTTTCCCTAAAGAGCCCATATTCTTTAAAGTCCATGAGCTTTTTGAATCTTAAGGGTGCATAATTGTAGATTTAGAGACTAAGGATAATGTAAGAATTTTTTTTGGTCTTGTGTATGCATGTATGGCAAAAACTCATGAAATTTACCTTTTTTTAAAAATATATATTTTATTTTTCACAAAGAGGAAGGGAGAGGGATAGAGAGAGAAATATCAATGAGAGAGAAACATCAATCATTGCCTCCTGCATGCCCCCTACTGGCGATGTGTCCGCAAACAAGGTAGATGCCCTTGCCCGGAATCGAACCTGGACCTTTCAGTCCGCAGGCCGACACTCTATCCCCTGAGCCAAACCGGTTTCGACAAAATTTACATTTCATAACCACTTTTAAGTGTGTAGTTTGGTAGTGTTAACGATACTTACGTTGTGGTGTAACATGTTGGGAATTCCTTCATTTTGCAAAACTGAAACATTTATGAGATAACTCTTCCATTTCCCTCTCCCCCAGTTTCTGGCAGTTGGTCTCTTATTTTAATACCTACTCTATTAGATCTATGAAAACATGAGAGGGTAAAGGATGAATTGGTGAATGATAATGATGTCATCTATATTTTGATTTTAAGTGACCTTTTTGTTTACCTGACTTCTAGCTGCCCAGTTTATCAAACAGAAGCTCCCAGATCTTCTGCGTTCTTACATTGACGCAGACGTCAGTGGAAATCAAGAAGGTGGCTTCCAAGATATAGCAATAGAGGTCCTACACCTCCTCCTCTCCCATCTCCTCTTCGGGCAGAAGGGAGCCTTTGGAGTTGGCCAGGAGCAGATAGACGCTTTCCTTAAGACGCTGCGCAGAGGTAAAGGAGTGCCTGGAGCCTACAAAAGTTTATTTCTTTGGATGATGAGTTTAGACTATAAGTGAAGGCCGATTTACCTTTCTGTTCTTAAGTTGGTAATCTTTTAAAGAAGTGAGTATTGTATAATTTAACATAAGGAAGTGATAAAAGCTTCATAGGAAAGGTATAAAACTTTTATCAATAAAAGCCTCAGTTGGAAGAAGTGGTATGTTTCCATATAGTCTTTTTTTGTACCTTGTGGAGACAGAGATTATACATATTGCTCTTTTTAGTTTGAAAAATTAGTCACTTTTGACATACATGAATTCCGTGGCTACTGGCATTGTTAGCCTAAGACAGCTCCTCCTATCACTATCCTTTCTTCCTCTGTTACTTCTTTTGGAGAGAAAAGTAGTCTTTTGTAATGCAAATCTTTGATAGTGGACCAGTCTATCCATTTTTACTGTTATTTTTGTTTATATAGTTTAATATTCAGGTTTTCCACAAAATAAATAGATTCTGATATTTGAATTATTTGTTTCTGATGCCTTCCTTTTATTGGAATTGATAGCTATATCATGAAAATTTAAAGTAATACTTAGGGTGTGAATTGGTCAATAGTTACTGGGTCATAATATACAAAATGGAAAATACGCTGATTAATTGCTGTGCTATAAAAACATTCACATTTTGGAATTGAAGCTGAAGTCACAGCTCGGGTTAGCTGGTGTGGAAAAACTGAACAGAAGGGTTTGCCGCTCTGTTGACTAAGGAGTTTGCCGACCACTGGCATAGCACTTGTAACCTTTTCCCCTTTCTTAGATTTTCCCCAGGAGCGCTGTCCCGTGGTGCTTGCACCACTTTTATACCCTGAAAAACGGGACATTCTAATGGACAGGATTCTGCCTGATTCTGGAGGGGTAGCTAAAACCATGATGGAGAGCTCTTTGGCTGATTTCATGCAAGAAGTAGGCTATGGCTTTTGTGCAAGGTTAGTAGCAAAATACTAAATTGATTACTCTTGTGTCAATCCCAGTGTAATTCTTTAAAGCAAGCTCTTAAGATTACTTAATGTATTACCAATTTTCCTCTCAAGAATTTGCTTAAAATTTAATCTTCCACATATTAGTGTTGGTGGCAGCAATAAATATCCTGGAGTCCAAATTTCTCTCTCTTTGTGCCTCCGCCTACCTCTGTCAAATGTAGATACCACAAGTGCCTAAGCTAGTTGTCAGGAGAGGTGTTTTAGGTTTTGCACGAAAGAGAGCAATGAGGAAAGGGTTTCTCCCCTCTGCCCTCACATGGAATTTCCTCACTGTACCATCATCTTTCACCTTCTACCTCCTTCCTTTTCTGCCTTTTTAATACCCTGCTTTTGCACATTTTTCTCCCGTGCCAGGGACACCAAAGGAAGTGAGAACTTAAAACTGTAATATCGTAGATTGTTAATATTTTTTAAAAAAATTGATTTTTTTACAGAGAGGAAGGGAGAGGGATAGAGAGAAACATCGATGAGAGAGAGACATCGATCATCTGCCTCCTGCACGCCCCCTTCTGGGGATGTGCCTGCAACCAGGATATATGCCCTTGACCGGAATCGAACCTGGGACCTTTAGGTCCACAGGCAGGCGCTCTATCCACTGAGCCAAACTGGTTTCGGCGATTGTTAATATTTTTGTGAGAGTAAGTTATTAAAGGCATTAATGTATTTTGATTTGCTTTATGTGTAATTTTTATGTTTTTAAAATTCATATAAACCCCATTTCCAGTATATTTGTTGTGTGTGTTTGTACCTGGCATAAAACTTCTGTTTAATGAAATTTCTAGATGCAAAGTGAAAAGGATAGGAGATATTTTAAGGCTTTATACATACCAAAACAATTAAACTTACCTCGAATATAAGTATTTTATTTTATTTTTTTGCTAATCCTCACCCCAAGGATATTTTTCCATTGATTTTTAAGGAGAGTGGAAGAGAGAGGGAAAGACAGCGAGAAACATTGATGTGAGAGAGAGACATCAATTGGTTGTCTTTTGAACAAGCCCCGACCAGGTAGAGGCAATGCTCTATCCACTGAACCAAACTGGCGAGGGTGGACATTAGTATTTTAAAGAGGAACTTATTCAGCCCAGCTGGAGTGGCTCAGTTATTTGTGCACCGAAGGGTTGCCTGTTCAATTACTGGTGATGGCACATACTGGGTTGTGGGTTTGATCCCGGTCCGTGCGCATATGAAAGGCAACCAATCGATATTTCACTCACATAGATGTTTTCCTCTCTCCTTTCCTCTTCCTATTTCCTCCTTTCCTCCTCCCTTCCACCCACTCTCCCTCGCTCCCCTGTTACACTTATATAAAAGTAATAAGAAATGAAATATCGGTAAAACTAGGGATTTCAGTCAAGGGCTTATTTTATGTTAGCATTTCTTAGCCTTGATATTGATGGTGGTAGTGTTTACTGAAGTTTAATTTCTGTTTCAGTATTGAAGAATGTCGCAATATAATCATGCAGTTTGGTGTTCGGGAGGTTACAGCTGGCCAGGTAGCAAGGGTTTTGGGAATGATGGCTCGAACTCATTCAGGATTAACAGATGGAATTCCATTGCAGGTAAGTGTAGAGATCAGCAATTTTACAACATGAATGAAGTGCACCCTTTCCCTTCCCCATTTATTAAATTACATTATGATTGGTTATTCTGCCAATCAGAGCTGAGCACCTTAAGTAGTTGGGTTTATTTACTTTAAACTTTACTTTGACAGAGTATCTCTGCTCCTGGCAGTGGGATCTGGAGTGATGGAAAAGATAAAAGTGATGGCGCTCAGGCACATACATGGAATGTAGAAGTCTTGATTGATGTTCTCAAAGAGCTGGTAAATACATGTAATCATGATTTTACATTCATGCTGTTAGTATGATGTAGCCCACAAAGTAAATTTTAATGAATAAAATGCCAAGCTGAATGAGTGCAGCAATGTATTTTATAAAACTTAAAAAAAGGTTTTTATTGATTTTTAGAGAGAGGAAGATAGAAACATCCAGAGAAAACATCGATGAGAAACATTAACATTGATCAGCTGCTTCCTGCACATCCTTTACTGGAGATTGAGGCCACAACCCTGGCATGCGCCTTGATCAGGAATCGAATCCATGACCTCTTGGTGCATAGGGATGAAATAAAATAGGAAAAGGAAAAAAGTTTTCATGACTTAACAGGAGTCATTTTAGGGCAAAATTAAACGGACTGTGATGCTTTTATTGGAGATTTTAAATTACAAAATGTGCATAGCCTTTTTTCTTTCAAGCATAAAATATATTTAGTACTTTGTGCAGAGTGTTTGGTAAATTATGTTCTTGTTTGTGTTTAAGGAGTCTCAAGCTTTTTTGAATCCCTTTTCATAGAACACTTTTTTAACGTAATTTTATGTCATTTTGACACAAATAATCTAGACTTTTCCTAATGCACACATTGGTAGGCTTTTAGGGGGAAATCCTTAGTTAATGAAGAATGGTGTTTGTTACAATTTATTTAGTTTTGCATCTTTGTTCCAAGATTGTAGAATCTTGATGTAAAGAGGAGGCATTGAGTGAAGAGTTACTTATTTGCCCACCTGTTCATTGGACTTAAGTAGGGGAAGAGAGTTACATTTGTGTACTCATATGGTCAGAAGTATGTCATGAACTGAATGGTTAGAGTACCCTGCTAGTAGAGACAGTTTAGTTTAAATATTAAGAATTTACCTTTCTAATTTTCATTGTAAATGCCAGAAAGATTTAGATGATTTTGAGTTTATAATTGAAACATCTTTTTAAAAATTTGTTAGTTTATTTATTTTAATTGATTTCAGAATGGAAGAGAAAGGGAGAGAGCGCTAGAAACATCAATAAAGAAAGAGAATCATTGATTGGCTGCCTCCTGTACACCCCACACTGGTGATTGAGCCTATAGCCCAGGCATGTGCCCTGACCAGGAATCAATCCACAGGCCAATGCTCTATGCACTGAGCCAAACTGGATAGGGCTATAATTGGAACGTCTTGATTGAACTTCATATTCAATTTGGCTTTTTGGATAAAGCATCAAATATGAAATATGTACACTTTTGTTCATTCAAATTTGAAATTGTTTTCTATTTAGAACCCGGCTTTAAATTTCAAGGAAGTAACTTATGAACTGGATCATCCTGGATTTCAAATTCGTGACAGTAAAGGACTTCATAATGTGGTTTATGGCATTCAAAGGGGTTTGGGTATGGACGTGTTCCCAGTAGACCTCATATATAGACCTTGGAAAAACGCAGAAGGCCAGGTAAATGAATGGGGTTTAGCTATAGAAGGGGAACAAACTAATGACCTATTTCTTTTTTTTTAATTTATTGATTTTTTTTAGAGCAAGAGGAAGGAAGTGAGAGGAGACAGAGACATTGATTTGTTCCATTTATTTATGCATTCATTGGTTGATTCTTCTATATTTAAATTTATTTCAAGGTTCTTGGTTGATTATCTGCAACCCACCTACCCACCCACCCTCCCACTGTTCCATGCTTCCAACTCCAAGGCCACTTCATCACAGCTTTCATCTGTCTGAATTGGCTATGATTTTGAAAGAGCAAATAGTTTAGATTTTAAAGGGAAATTGTCATTCTAGTAACTTTATGATTAAAGGTAGCCTAATAATTGCTTCAGGTTTTTATAAGCATTCACTATTATTTATGTGGTAAGGATTTTTTTCTCTTGTTCCAGCTCTCCTTTATTCAGCATTCCCTTATAAATCCAGAGATCTTCTGTTTTGCTGACTATCCCTGTCATACTGTTGTCATTGATATTCTGAAAGCACCACCAGAGGATGACAATCGAGAAATTGCCACATGGTAAGTAATTATCTCACTTCTCTTGAAAGGTTACTTCTACTTTTTTGAAAAATAAAATTTGTAGTGAGCAACTACAGTATTTTTAATGAGCCTAGTTATCTTAAATTTTTATAGAGGGTGATAAATCTACTTTTAGTTTCCTCTCAGGAGATAGTTACAAGGCTGCCATTAGATATGTTCTGAAACTATTAAATATTGGAAGGGGATTTGTAAGACTCACTTAGTGTTAGATCCCTGTCTTGCCTGTAGATTTGCTTTCTATTGAGAGTAGCTCAAGAACGCCAACCCATCAAATCTAATATTTTCAGCAAAAGTGGCTATTTTCTCTCAGTCCCAATTCCAAATTCTGAGGGAGAATCTGCCTCTGGCCTAGTAAGTTTCTCCTGGAATTCAAATCACTTCTCTTTGGGGATGTAAGGCAGGATGATGAAAGTACCTTCATTACTGTTGAGATCCACACATGGCTGTATGAAGGGAGTGGATATGGGCTGGATTGGCCCCCAGAGGCATCTATTTCAGAATGTTTCATTGTTAATTTCAGTTGCCTTTGAAATTAGTCTGGTAGCATAGCAGCATATATTTTTCATGTAAACAGCACCAATTTAAATGTTTTTAAATATTAAACAATGACAACAACTTGTTTTCATCCTGATAGCTGGTATCACTTATTTGTAAAGTGAATAATGTATATCTAGATTTTCATTGATGGACTATTTTACTTCCATTCTTGTTAGGAAGAGCTTGGATTTGATTGAATCTCTACTGAGGCTCGCGGAGGTGGGACAATATGAGCAAGTCAAACAGCTCTTCAGCTTCCCTATCAAACACTGTCCAGACATGCTGGTAATGGCCTTACTACAAATCAACAGCTCCTGGCACACCTTGCGCCATGAACTCATCTCTACTCTGATGCCAATTTTCCTTGGAAACCATCCTAACTCAGCTATTATTTTGCACTATGCATGGCATGGGCAGGTGAGACGTGACCTTTTCTCCATTGGATGATGTTCAGTGCGAGAAACTGTCGATCTTACCTGGCATTTGGAATAGTGCCTGTCAGTGTTCTGCAGGATTGCTACTTAACCCTCCTTTTCTTTCCTTAGGGACAGTCTCCCTCTATCCGCCAACTTATCATGCATGCAATGGCAGAATGGTACATGCGAGGAGAGCAGTATGACCAGGCCAAATTGTCTCGAATACTTGATGTGGCCCAGGACTTGAAGGTGAGCTTAGAGGGACAGAATAACACTTTTATTTATTAATTACAAAAATTAATGTTTTTATGTAACATATGCCTTATGAAGAATTCATATGTAACTAGTTTTTGGCTAGAGTAAGTTGAGATAAAGATTTTGTTTTGTAAGTAGAAAGGGATTGAAAGCCAGAGTGGTTGTTTTTGTTTTTTAAATATATTTTAATTGATTTCAGAGAGGAAGGGAGAGGGAGGGAGATAGATAGAAACATCAATGATTAGAGAGAATCATTGATTGGCTGCCTCCTGCACTGGGGATTGAGCCCACAACCAGGGCATGTGCCCTGACTGGGAATTGAACCATGAGAATCCTGGTTCATAAGTCGACGCTCAATTGCTGTACCGTACCAGCTGGGTAGCAGAGTGGTTGTAATGAGAAATTGCCTAATTTAAGTGGCAAAATTAATTTATATTGGATTGAATCTTGTTTATTCTTTCAATGATATTTGCAAATTATTTTATTTTAAAGGAAGTCATAATTGACTTCTTTTCAGATGTAATCTGGGAGATAAAATTTTTGGAAAAGCTTGGGTTTCAACCCTTTTGCAGATTTCATTAGCATTGACAGGACCTTTTGAGAAATAGTCTGATTCTTGATGTCTTTTGATAACTAGGGACATAGTATTAGTTGTTATAGTTCTGCTAAGGTTCAAATAAGCCTGAGTTTAGATTTTTTTTAGACTGGGTTAGGGTTATTTTTCTTTCTTTTTTTTTTTTTTTTGTCTTCTGCTTTAGATTTAGTTATTTAAAAAAGCATAGGGTAAGCTTATTTTAAAGGTAAAGTCAGCTTGAAATGTTAACCTTATTTTAAGTAGGGACTAATGTTACTATTGTGGTATTAACCTGTTTAAAACATTATGGCCAAGAAAATGTTAGCAGTATGTTTTATTTAGACTTGTTTGTGAAAATAAAAGCAGGCAACAGAAAATAGGACAAAGAGATAGAAAATTACTTAATTGTTTGGTTTAGAGTTTTTAATATTCTTTTCTTTAGGCCTTGTCAATGCTGCTAAATGGTACTCCATTTGCCTTTGTTATTGACCTTGCTGCACTTGCTTCACGTCGTGAATACCTCAAACTTGACAAGTGGCTCACAGATAAAATTCGAGAGCATGGAGTAAGGATTTGTCCATTTGTTACTAATTTTAAATATTGATGGCTAAAATAGCTGAAGAAAAATAATTATTTAAATAATTATTTAAATGCCAATCAAGATGTTATTGCTTGGTCTTTAATCTGAAATCAATTTATTTTTAATTTGAAAGCAATTAAGATCACTTTCAAATACACTGAAAGATTTTTCTCTTGCTTAGGAGCCTTTTATCCAGGCATGCATGACTTTTTTAAAGAGGCGGTGTCCTTCTATTTTGGGTGGACTTGCCCCAGAAAAAGATCAGCCCAAAAGTGCTCAACTTCCTCCGGAAACTCTAGCAACAATGTTGGCCTGTTTACAAGCTTGTGCAGGGTAAGAAGAACATTCTTGTAAATGACCATTTAATTTTGAGGTTGGATTCTATGGGTAACTAGAGGCCCAGTGCATGGATTCGTGCACTGGTGGGGTTCCTCGGTCTACCCTGTGGGGATCAGTAGACCTCTGCAGCGCCACAGCCTGGCCTTACCTGCCAGCTCACTGGGCTCCAGCCCGTTGTCCACATTGATCCTGCGCAGCATGAAGTGGTGCAGAAGCAGCCGGCGGCCAGGGAGGAGGCTGAGCCCACGCTGGGCACTGTGCCGCTCCCCCTCATCCTGGCCCGTTGCACCTGCCATCACTGCAGCTGGGGTGCACCGGGGGAGTAATGTGGGAGAGGCTCGCGCAGCAGCAACTGCACTCACCAGCCCCGAGCCTGGCATCTGGTGCCAGTCTGTCAGCTGAGCAATGCTCTGGCTGTGTGAGTGTACTGACTACCAGGGGCAGCTCCTACATTCAGCACCTGCCCCCTCGTGGTCAGTGAGCATTATAGCCACCAGCTGGACATCTGGTTGTCAGGTTGTCCGGTCACTTAAGCTTTTATATATATAGATTGTTGATTTGGGGAAGAAAGGTTTAATGATTAAAGGCAACAGCATTTCAGATAATCCAATACTTTTAAAATTTGAAGTACTGTACTTACATACAGTAAGGCTCTATGCATTGACCCAAACCAGCTAGTGCGGTGGTGGTCCGTGAGGTCTGAAAGATTGGCGACTGCTGGGCTAGGGCTAGTTTTACTTCTTAAGTCAGAAGTAAGATTCTGAATTTAGGAGGGAAGATCTAAGACAATATCAAGTTTGTATAGAGTTTATGATTGCAAAGTGTTCCACAGTTTAATGAGCCAATAACATTCTAAGACAGGAAGGTGTGTTTTTCTGTTAAACATTTTCCCTGGAACTTGATATTTTAGGAGTCAATCAATTTTTTATGTGCTTGCCAAATGTAGTTACTGATTACATGCATAGTGTTATTAGCTGTACTTAAATAAATGTCTTGTCTTTTGGCTATGAGAAACTTGAATAAAAATCATTTGCTTTGATATTTCTAGGTTTGCGCATAATTTTTGGCAAAGTGGTTGAGAATATGGACTGTTTCTTGGAATATTTTAGCATATATTGGGTGTACTATGTATAAGGCTTAGTTTCAGAGATGTCAAATAGACTTGTAAGAGAAAGTCAATTGTTAGAAAATCCTAGGGATTAATGACAGGTGGAAAGACATAAGATGTAGTGGAAATTGAACCATGTGTTCTAGGAAATTTTTTTTGTTAGAGAATCAAAACTTGTCATTTAGGTTTTGTGGGGGATAACAAGTGATCTTCTTCACTTTCTTTTCTCTTTAGGAGTGTTTCTCAGGAATTATCAGAAACCATCCTCACCATGGTAGCCAATTGCAGCAATGTCATGAATAAGGCCAGACAACCGCCACCTGGAGTTATGCCAAAAGGACGCCCTCCCAGTGCTAGCAGCTTAGATGCCATTTCTCCTGTTCAGGTAAAGGAATTCTACAATTGGTATATCAACATTTGTTTGTAGACTTGGAATAGAATAAACTTCTACATCATCATTAACAATCTACTCAAAGGAAAATGTGAATGTGTCATGTTTTAGATAACTGCATGTCTAGCATACACTGCATTTTAAAGGAGGTCCAGAAATAGGCATTATATTCTGGAATATATTTTGACCATGAAATAGGACGTGACTCTGAGAGGAAAGATACAAAATAACTTATGTAGGTAAATGATAAGGGCTTCTTTTTAAAATAAGAATAACATAGACTTGAGAAATAAGCACTGCCTTTGAACCTGATGTGTCTTGTTTGTAGCTTCTCGGGCCAAGCAACAGTGCTAGAGCATAAGGACTTGTTATAACTGGGGCTCTTCAGCTCTCAACTGAACTGCTCTTTTAAAAACAAGGTACATTTAAGTTACTCCCTGACACCAACCACCCCCTTCTCTCTGGGAGCAACACATTCCACTTCTATTTTCAGCTGCATTGAATGGCAGATTGGGGTTTAAGAAAAGGAAGAACATTTAGTGATTCTTCAGTGGCCATTTTCTGAAAAGGCATTTGGTGCATAATTTTCTATAGTCATGAAGACCTGAAATAATGCCACAAACTAAGAAGCTTGGAAGTGCAGCTAAAAAATATTTTTGAAAATATTGATGAATAGCATACCTTGTTTTTGTTTTGTTTGTGTTTTAAAATTAAACTAGAGCTAATCGTTTCCAATCCCCAAGATTTTCAAATTTTGACTAGATTTGTTTGTTTTGACTGGATGATTTCTCCTAACGCTTTTATTGTGTTGCAAGTTAAATATATTAGAGAAATTCTTTTTGTTTTAAAGGGGCTTTTGGAAATTGGAAGGACCTAATGTAATAACTGTCCTGTGTCACTACTAAGTGCTTATTTAGTATTACAACTACAGGGCAGTTCATCTTAAAGGTTTTTGAAGTTTTGTAGCCCTCATATTATGGCTTTGGTATTTTGGCAGGGGCTTATTCTTTTAATGTATTCCATCTGTAATAGTAAGAAAAAGGACAGGCATACTTGACTTGATTTTGGGATTCAAGTATCATCACAATTGTGTGGGAAGTTTTGTGGTTTACTTATTAAGCATACAAAGAGCTGTTGCTAAAGATTGCTTTACTTGCGTCATATATTTATCATTAATATATTTTTATAATGTTTTTCTTTAGATTGACCCTCTTGCTGGAATGGCATCTCTTAGTATAGGTGGTTCAGCTGCCCCTCACACTCAGAGTATGCAGGGTTTTCCTCCAAATTTGGGTTCTGCATTCAGTACCCCTCAGTCACCAGCAAAAGCATTTCCACCCCTTTCTACTCCAAATCAAACAACTGCATTCAGTGGTATTGGAGGACTTTCATCACAGCTTCCAGGTAAGGAGGTGGGTGAGAACGCAAGATATCTATAATATTCACTGTGCCTTAGTTTGTGGTAAGGGTTTAGAGTGACTTGTGATAAGGAAAACTGCTTAAATTACATTATAAAAGTTGGCTTCAATACCTATAGTTGGGAAGAGAAAAACAGCCTATCTAATAAAGCGGGGAGTATGCTAATTGACCATCACACCCTCACAAGATAATGGTGCCCAGAGTGAAAAAAGAGGAACTATGCTAATTGATTGCCATGCCATCACAAGATGGTGGCACCCAGTCCTCTCAGCCTGCCCCATCCAGCATCAGTCCACCAGTCCCTTCAGTCCCACAGGGGAAAGTGATTGGGCCGGTGGGGGAGGGCAGTTGGGGACAATCATGCCAGCAGGGGGGAGCAGTTAGGTGGCAATCAGGCAGCCAGGGGTTAGGAGGCTGGCAGGCCAAGTGGTTAGGGGCTTAAGAGCCAGTGTGAGAGGAATGTCTGACTTCCGGTTTAGGCCCAATCCCTGTGGGACATCCTGCAAGGCGATCCAGATTGGAGAGGGTGCAGCCTGGGCTTGGGGGAACCCCTTCTCCCCCCTTCATGAATTTTTGCACTGGGCCTCTAGTACTGTTATATTAATTCATTTAAATTGTAATTAACATGTTTCAGTTGTAAACTTAGTTGAATTCAGTGAGGATTCTGTATTAAATGATAGTATAAACAGTGGGACTTAGGCTTAGATCAAGAACTCACAGCTTTATGAATTATTCAAGGTTGGCTTTAGGCAGAAAATATTGCACACATCAGATTCAGGTATATGTTCTGCTCTCTTTTACTTAACCTACCTTGAAAATTATAGTAAACTAGAGGCCTGCTGCATGAAATTCGTGCAAGAGTAGACCTTCCTTCCCCTGTCTGCCGGCACCAACTTCCCTCTGGCACCTGGGACCCAGGCTTCCCTTGCAGCCCCAGCTTCCTCCAGAGGCCATGCAGAAGGACTTCTGGTCTAATTAACATTATGCTTTCATTATTATAAGATTCTACAACTTTTTCAAGCATTTAAAATTCTTTGGCTTTTAACTCTATATTGGAGTAAAGGTTACATTCCTCTCCCCCCCTTCTTAGACCCACTTGTTTCTTCTCAGCTCTCTTTATCTTTTTATCTTTCAGACTATAAGTTTAGAGTATTATTAAAACCTAAGGATTGAAATGTAATGACTCTAACCTAGTTAACACTGGCCCTGATTTTTCTTTCATTTAAAGCAAATATACTCTAGTAAGGCCTGAGCAAAGTCCTAGTTATTAGAATAATTTTGTTTGCTATTGTTGTGGGAAATAAAGAAGGCCTGACTCATGCTAACTTAGTAGCATGAAATTCTTCAGTTGTAATCATTGAGGAAAATAGAAAAGCAAGTCAGTTCTTCTAATTTTGGCTACCTTATATTTCATATCACATATGAGAACATAGAATTAAAATTTTGTATTTTATATAAAGAATATAAAAGAAATGAATATAAATGAATAATTCTACATGCTAACTAAATTTTGGCAGTTTTATTATTTTTTGTCTACTTTTACTAGTTGGGATTTTCTACAAAATTAAATAGACATTGTAAGATAATTAACAAAGACCTTTTTAAATAAGAACTTATATCTTTGATGTAATTACAGTCAAGAACATGAGTAATGATAAGACTTCTGGCTGCTTCGTTCTTTCTAGTAGGTGGTCTTGGCACAGGCAGCCTGACTGGTATAGGAACTGGGGCGCTTGGACTCCCTGCAGTGAATAACGATCCTTTTGTACAGAGGAAACTGGGCACCTCTGGACTGAACCAGCCTACATTCCAGCAGAGTAAGATGAAACCTTGTAAGTGGTAGTGTTGTCTGTGATTGTGAAGTGTGACTGAAGAACATAAACTTTGATGTCCAGTTTGTTGTCTATAGTTCTGTGGACAAAAACATTGACTTAAGATATTTAGAGCCATATGTTGATGTACTTCTTAAATCAGTAGGAGCAAATTCACAAATTTGAATCACTAAAATTAAAATTTGATGTGTCACTGTACCTTTGATCTGGATTGTCAAAACAAAGTGACGGTTAGCATCCTTAGGGGTATTATCCTTAAAGTATGACGAATAATAAAGAGGAAAGTAAAATCTTATACTTAGATTTGACTAATATACTTATCCTAAGTTTTTTTTTTTTTTTTGGTTGTTTGTTTTATTGCTTTCACAGAGACAAAGGGAGAGGGAGAGAGAGAGAGAAACATCAAGGATGAAAGAGATTGATTGGCTGCCTCCTGCACAACCCTACTGGGGAACGAGCCTGCCACCCAGGAATGTGTCCTGACCAGAAATCGAACCATGACCTCCTGATTCATGGGTTGATGCTCAACCACTGAGTCACACTGGCTGGGCAAGGTGGTGGTGTTTTTTAACTAATCAAGAGCAGCCAGGAGGGTTTAATATTTCTATTTTAGCTTGGCAGTTTATAAAATAATTTAAGGTTGTCACTTTTTGGCATGTATATAACCTTAATTATATTTAATAAAATAAACATTGCCATATAATGTACATGATGCAAAAAAACTCTTTTTAAAGTTTTGCCTCCTTGGTTATCTCAAAGTCAGAGAAGTCCTCTTTATAAATATCCTTTTTGTGGTTGGGAATAAGTATTCACTAAATAGGATTTGACAGTATTAGTGTGAAAGGCTTGTCTGAATGTTAATGTTTTGTAGCATGCTTTGTGTTTATATCAGTATGTCATGCACATGCATTGGTGATTCTTAATATGTTAAATATGGTTTTCATTATGAAGTAGTTAAGATTTGTTAACCTCAGGTGAGGTTGAATTTGAACTTAGTGGTCCTTCATGGTATAACTAAAGTCCGGATGAAGAAAAAAATAAGATAGAACCATAGTTGTAAGGCAGTTTTGTTAAAATCCTTTATATGTACTTAGGGCAGCTGAATATTAAAACTTGACCACTTAATACTTCCTCAGTTTATTTTTCCCCTTAAAATTAAAACTATATTGGTCTCTCTGGCTCTCTGTGCGTGTTATGGGGGAGTGAAGTAAGAGCCTAAATGCCCACCAGTTGCTTTTCTGTTTCTAACAGCGGACTTGTCTCAGGTGTGGCCAGAGGCAAATCAGCACTTTAGTAAAGAGATAGATGATGAAGCAAACAGCTATTTCCAGAGAATATATAATCACCCACCACATCCAACCATGTCTGTTGATGAGGTGAGTGTCTAGGATGATGAAAATCTTTATGGTCTAGGTAAATCTTAAATGCCCTTTGCAATTTCTAGAAATCAAGCCAAAGTATGTTGATATGTCTGTGCATCGTTTAAAATTTTAGCATGTATCTTAAGCTCAATTTATTGTGAAATAATTATGCTTAATCTATTAAGGGCCTTTTAGGGAGGCTCTTAATAATAGTTTCTTTTGTGTGTATTGTTTTGTCTTGCCTTTCCAGGTATTAGAAATGCTACAGAGGTTTAAAGACTCTACCATAAAGAGGGAACGAGAAGTATTTAATTGTATGCTAAGGAACTTGTTTGAAGAATATCGTTTTTTCCCCCAGTACCCTGATAAAGAGTTACATATAACAGCCTGCCTGTTTGGTGGGATAATTGAAAAAGGACTGGTCACTTACATGGCACTAGGCCTGGCCCTACGATATGTTCTTGAAGCCTTACGCAAGCCTTTTGGATCCAAAATGTATTATTTTGGGATTGCTGCACTAGATAGGTTTAAAAATAGGTAAGTGGATAGGTTTCCTTTGAAACTTACTTTTTTAAATATAAGGAGAAATAATAACTTATTTATCAATTGATTCTTGCCAAGTCCCATTATTATACATATGTTAACTAATCTTAATGACTGTGAAGTAGATGAGGAAGAAGTGAAAACAATTACATTTATCAAGTAAGTGGTAAGAACAGTTTAAAATGAAATCACAAGGGGAGTTTGTTTATTGAGGTATACTTTTGCACAGTGAAAGTCACTATTTTAGGTGCATAGTTCTTTGAATTTTGACAGATTTTTTGCAGTTGTATAACTATCACAAGCCATCCCCATGAAAGTTCCTTGTTTCCCCATTGAAGTCCACTGATTTGATTTGGTCTAGTTTTTTACAGATTGTTATTTGAATTGACCCAAACACAGTGTGTATGGGCCTGATTTCTTGCACATAGCCTGGTACTTTTGAAATTCATCCATTTTACTGCATGGTTCAGTAGGGTTTACTTATTGTCGACTGCTATTCTGTTGTATGGATCAACTACAAATTTTTTTCTGTTTACCTGTTGATGAACATTTGAGGTTGTTTCCAGGTAGCAGTTTTACTGGTGTATTGTAATCAATTTTAAGTAAAATATGACATTTTAAAACATATTTTCTGATGTAAAAGGAGGTGAAGTTTATAAATATTTCCCTCCTTCACTTCTGTATTCTTCCCTTTGGCATTCTTTTCAAGTAAGGTAGTTCACAGGCATAATGAGAGAAATGGCCTAGATTAGCATTGGGAAGAAAATTTTTATTAATTGTGCTGCCTCTGTACTTACATGAAATAGTGAATAAATATTTTTGTTGGCAGATTGAAGGACTATCCCCAGTATTGTCAGCACTTGGCTTCTATCAGTCACTTTATGCAATTTCCACATCATTTACAAGAGGTAAGCATCTTCCATACCTGGAGGGTTTGTATATTTCAAAATGATTTTGGATGTTAGAAATGTATTAAGATTTCTTAATGATTTGCATAATATAGGTACACATTATTTGTTGCTTATTTTGCAGTTTAATAGTAGATTGTGAAGAAATTGCATTCTTGATCTTTTCTAAGCAGTGGTTTTACTTGACTTAATAAAAGACTTTTACTAGTCTTTTAGCCTGATAATTCTATCGAAGAATAGACAATTTTTACTATACAGCCTTCTTACCACCTGCTTCGATTCCTTTGAGGTACTTAAAAAGGAGGCAGTCCCTGAGGAAAAGGACCTAGAGAATATACACTTTAAGCCACCTTACATGACTTTTCTTGTTTTAGGGATTGATTTTAGGCTGACTGGTAAACATTCATATTCATACCTTTGTCTTGTCTTTTGTCACAGTCAGCTCATAGAGCACAAGAAAGTGACTTTACGAGATTATGTTTTAAGGAATCAGAAAGATCAGAATTTGAACCTACTATTTTTTCTATACTAGAGGCCTGACACATGAATTTCATCATGGGTAGGGTCCCTAAGCCTGACCTGGCAATCAGGGCCAATTTGTCAGGCGACAGGCGGGCGATTGGAAGGCCACCGCTGGCACCCACCTTGGGTGGCCTGGGGCCTGCAGGCTGGGGGCAGCTTCTGCATTGAGCATTTGTCCCCTAGTGGTCAGTGTCATAGCGACTATTCTGCTGTTTAATTAGGCTTTTATTATATAGGAACGATTATAATTTAATCCATTAATCTAGTCCCATCTGTCAAACTCATCCTTGTGGTTTGTTCGTTAGGAGGGCAGGATTATTGTAATGGCTTAATCTAGGAGATTTCATGGAGAGAGGGAGGTAGGAGTGTATTTATTCACAGGAGATTGGGGGGGATGGATGCCAAAGCTAGAGTACTGAAAAATGTATAGGACAGCAGAGTTTTGAAAAGCAAGGATATGAGGTCAGAGGATTACCACAGTCAAATGTGTTTGGAATTAAGAGCCAGGAATATGGATCTTGGAAGACTGGAGCTCAAGAGAGGTGGCATAGAAGTGATCACACAGAACAGTGGTTTCTGGTACCCACTGTAGGAAGAGAGCCAGAGGAGCGGGAGAGGTCATTGTTCGCATTTCTGTATTTTTCAAATATGTAGATAGTAGTTTTTGTTTTGCCAGAAGTAGATTGTTGGAAATAGTATCTAGAACCCTATGTCAGTCCTCTAAATGAAGGGGAGCAGGGAACCACCAAACCAGTCCTGGGATGTCCATTCAGTATCATTGCTTACCTTCTAGTCAGCTTGGTAGTATGTAGTGTGTTTTTGTTTTGTAATTACAGCTTTACAGAATGGTAACTCACAATGCAGTGTATATTTTAGGTTTCTCATCAGCATCCAATAAAAAGATCACTCTATTATATAAACTTAAATAAATGTTAAAGGGATTTAAAGAAATGTCTATGCAGATGCCTGTGGCTGCTTTTTTGAAAATTATTTTGCTAGGCTAACTCTTTCATAAATACTAATATTTTACCCACAGAGTCTGGTATATACACACAAATATATATTTGAGAATATGGTTCAAGGAGTAATGGGGATAGATGAACCAAAAGAATACTCTTAATGACCTCTAGCCTCAGAAATAAGAGGAGTGTAATTTAAAATTTTTTTAAGAACGCTTTTAAAATGTGTTTTCCTCTCCCTTCCCCTACAGTATATCGAGTATGGACAGCAATCCAGAGATCCTCCTGTGAAAATGCAGGGTTCTATCACAACCCCGGGAAGTATTGCACTGGCTCAGGCCCAGGCTCAGGCCCAGGTTCCCACAAAAGCCCCTCTTGCCGGGCAGGTTAGCACTATGGTCACGACCTCAACCACCACCACTGTTGCAAAAACGGTTACAGTCACCAGGCCTACCGGAGTCAGCTTTAAGAAAGATGTGCCAGTAAGTAGGTCTATCTTTTTTCTCTTCCAAGATTTATGTTGTAATAGATGCATTAGTGAGCATGTATTTTAATATTATATAAACACATGCCTACTAAAAAAGGTGAAAAGACCAGCATTTCTCCCTTTGTATCTTCCCCCAGTTTTCCCAGAGGCAGCCACTATGAATAAATTAATAAATATTCCTGCCAACTTTAGCGCACAGTCATATATCATGTGTATTTTTAAAAAATATATATATTTTTATTGATTTCAGAGAGGAAGAGAGAGAAACATCAATGGAGAGGGAATTATTATTTATTATTTTATATATTTTATTGATTTTTTTACAGAGAGGAAGGGAGAGGGATAGAGTCAGAAACATCGATGAGAGACATCGATGAGCTGTTTCTTGCATGCCCCCTACTGGAGGTGTGCCTGCAACTAAGGTACATGCCCTTGACCGGAATCAAACCTAGGACCTTTTAGTCTGCAGGCCGATGCTCTATCCACTGAGCCAAACCGGTTTCGGCGAGAGGGAATTATTGATTGGCTGCCTCCCACACACACCCTACTGGGGACCAAGCCCATAACCTGGGCATGTGCCCTTGACTGGAATTGAACCTGAGATCCCAGAGTCCACAGGCCAATGCTCTATCCTCTGGCCAAACTGGCTAGGGCCCATGTGTACTTTTTTATACTAAAGGAATTTGTGTACATTTTTTCCTGGATATGTCAACTAAGCATTTTAATCTGTTTATGTACTTTATTTCTTTAGCCTTCTATTAATACTACAAATATAGATACATTGCTTGTGGCTACAGATCAAACTGAAAGAATTGTAGAGCCCCCCGAAAACATCCAAGAGAAAATTGCTTTTATCTTCAACAATCTCTCACAGTCGAATATGACACAAAAGGTGAGCATGATGTAATAGTTTACATATCACTTACAGATGCTCTCTATTGGTATCCCTAATGGGTTGGGGGTTTACATTCTGGATCCTTTTTAATATTCATTTAACTTTAAAAGTAGAGGTAATAGAATCAAAACAAAGGGGGGGTGGATATATAAATTATGTGGTTTTATAGATGTTAAATAGAATGTTTTAAATGTATTGTTTTGCAGTGAGTTTACAGGCATTTTAAAATAAACTTCATGATCTCATGATGGTGGAAGGTTTTTTTGTACTTCTAGTCACAATTCCTGTCCCTCCCAGAGACCATTCAGAGCATTTATTAGGAGTCAAATAACAGGTAGCCCCTGTGAAAAGCACAAGGAATGATGCTTCCCTTACAAAATTATATGCTAAGACAATACTTAGAAATGCCGCTTTTGGCTAGTAGGATTAGACTAAACAAGTGGATTTGAGATAAATGCAAGTACTATCTTTTAAAATCCCACCATAATTGAGTTGGGGTTGGGGATCGGGGAGGAACTAAAGTTTTTACTATCCTTTTTGGAAAAGAAGTATCAAATTTTACAGATGATTTCTGGAGATGGAAAATATAGTTCTGGTGTTAAGTCTTTTAATGGCAGATTGTAGATTAGTAATTTGTCCTCTTTTGGTCAGATGGAGAGTTGGGTAAGATGTGGATGAGGGACTACATGTTTTATAATTTTAAAGTTGAAAGCTACCATAGATGTTTGTACTAGTCACCCACAGTTTATGGAATTGAACACACTGTATATCATGGCATCTGTCTGATGTGGGAGAGAGATGTAGCATAGTGATTTGATTTAGCACATAATTTTGCAAGGAGCCATATTCTCTAGTACTATTCTCAGAAACAAAACACATAATTATATTTTATCATCTTTTAATTATATAATTTCTGTGTCATTGGTTGGCTAGGTTGAAGAACTAAAGGAAACAGTGAAGGAAGAATTCATGCCTTGGGTTTCACAATACCTGGTTATGAAAAGAGTCAGTATTGAGCCAAACTTTCACAGCCTGTATTCAAACTTCCTTGACACACTGAAGAATCCTGAATTTAATAAAATGGTTCTAACTGAGACCTACAGAAACATCAAAGTAAGTTCTTGTACTTCTTTTCTGTTCTTTTTCTGTTTTGATTATGGAAATAATTGATTGTATAGGTAGATTTTGGAGGGGGAGGAGTGTTGCTGTGTTTTGTACATGTCTATGAAACTGCTCTAGCATTTGTTTCAAATATAGAATTAAATTTCATGAAGAATTTAGTCTTATAGACATACTATGTATACTTTGAAAGTAACTACTATTCTGAATTGTTTTCATTATTCATGTTTTTTATCATCTGAATGTTTTTAACTTGTCCTCTAACCCCCACTACCCCATTTTTGCATTATATTCTTAGCTGTAGCCTTTTGTTTTTTAATAGTCTTAATAGAAATTTATTGTATGAGTATATGGATATTTAGATTATTAACTTTTACTATTATAGAAACTGTTGCAGTGAATGTTTTATTTTATGTCTTAAGTGCCAGATATCTTTTAACTCTAGACCTGTTTGTATACTATCTGCTCTTTAGGATTCTCAGCAGTTTATTTTAAGATCAAACTCTTCTCGAGTGAATGCTTGTTCCATAAAATTCAAATATTTTATTTCTTAGGGGGAATAACTTTTCGAGTACACAGCTTGAACCAGCATACAGCTATGATCATTCTCTTTTTTAATATATCTCTTATTGACATTACAGAGAGGAAGGGAAAGGGATAGAGAGTTAGAAGCATCAATGAGAGAGAAACATTGACCAGCTGCCTCCTGCACACCTCCCACTGGGGATGTGCCTGCAACCAAGGTACATGCCCTTGACTAGAATCGAACCTGGAGCCTTTCAGTCCGCAGGCCAACGCTGTATCCACTGAGCCAAACCAGTCAGGACAGCTATGATCATTCTTTGCTGAATAACTTGGGACATTATCTGAGGAGTGGGCACTATATTTAAACCTGTTTATGGGAATTCTCCCCATTCTAGGTTACGCTGTAGTGCAAAAGAATTCCTAGCTCTTTTCTGTTGCACAGCTGACATTGCCATTCTGCTGTTGCTGGATGGAGTTAAGGAACATAACTATATTTAGCCTTTATTAGAGAGCCAGTGCATGAAATTCACCTTCAAGGGATGTCAGACTGACGGCTTAGGCCCATTCCCTGCCACTTTTGCTGCGCTCACTAGCCATGAGCCTGGCTCAAGGCTTCTGGCTGAGCAGCACTCTCTCTGTGGGAGCACACTGACCTGACCACCAGGGGGCAGCTCCCACATTGAGCGTCTGCCCCCTGCTGGTCAGTGTGTGTCACAGTGACCAGTCGTTTCACACTTCAGTTGATTTGCATATTAGCCTTTTATTACATAGGATTATATAGGATAGTAAGAATGGTTGGGATATATGAAAACTTCCATACATTTGAAAGCAAAATCTCAAGATACTTTCAAACAGAATTTTAAATTACAAATTTTAATTTATGTGATGGTTCTTTCCCCCTTATGAGAGAAAGTACTAGAAAATCAATGGAATGGATTTGAGTTTTCTCAAAATTTACAAAGAAGTGTATATGCCGTATTATACTGTATTCCAGAAAGGTACCTTGTTTCCAGAGATATACAGTGATCTGGAAAATGCTTCAATTTGCATAGATATTGTGATCTTGGTTACCTTTCTCCCTATGTCTGTCATCTTGAAGGATGTAGAAGCATAGATTGACCTTTTTTTTTAGAGTTTTCATTTGAATTGCAGTTGGGTCTTTGCTTCAAGCTACCCAACATTTTCAGAGTTTTTTTTTCTTTTTTTAAAAAATATATTTTATTGATTATTTACAGAGTGGAAGGGAGAGAGATAGAAAGTCAGAAACATCGATGAGAGAGACACATCGATCACCTGCCTCCTGCACGCCCCACAGTGGAGATGTGCCCGCAAGCAAGGTACATGCCCCCAACCGGAATCAAACCTGGGACCCTTCAGTCC
The DNA here is from genome assembly GCA_011751065.1 of Lasiurus cinereus. Lineage (NCBI taxonomy): Eukaryota > Metazoa > Chordata > Mammalia > Chiroptera > Vespertilionidae > Lasiurus > Lasiurus cinereus. Next base: position 5,110,863 of record JAAGEH010000452.1, on the reverse strand, counting down.
GCAGGCCGACGCTCTATCCACTGAGCCAAACCGGTCTCGGCCATTTTCAGAGTTTTAAAATACTTTTCTGTGGTAGAATACATCACACTTTTAACCTTGTGTATACTTGTATTTTGTGTGATGTAGTTATATTACCTATTAAAAATAAAATGTAAAGAAAGGCATGAAAAGGTAAAAAGGTCACTGAACACAACAAAATAGTGCGATGATAGTAGGAAATAGATCTACTTTGGGGGCATGTTTTCATAATTGATGACTTGGATTTTTTATTATTGTTTTTTCCCCTATCACCATTTATTCCCTCTATGCCCTCTTCCCCAAAATACCATACTGTTGTCCATGTCCATGATTGATGGCTTGTTTTTAACATAGAATAATGAAATTCTCAAACAAGTTATTTGAGTTGTCTTTTCCCTCTCCCATAAGCCCATTTTCATGTCTTTCTTAATCCTGCTTCTCCCCCCTTAGGTGCTCTTGACCTCTGATAAAGCTGCAGCCAATTTTTCAGATCGTTCTTTGCTGAAGAACTTGGGACATTGGCTAGGAATGATCACGCTAGCTAAAAATAAACCCATCCTACATACTGTGAGTTCCAGCTAAAAGTTTATATAAAATCTAAGAACGTTCATATAGCATATTATGTCTAAAAGTCTTTATTTGGGCTATTTTAAGAAGTGGGTACCTGTAAGAGTTTGGTCCATGTTTTGAATCCCTAATTGCATGCTCATGACCCCACATCATTTATCAGGATGCACAAAAGCCAGTAAGTTATGATTGTCACTCCTTTTTTTGGTAAAGCAAAAGTCAGATATTACTTTGATTTCTCTTTTGAGGATAAGTTTGGCACAATGTTTTTGTGTACTTTGTGAGGAGTTTTGAAGTATATTCCTAGCTTTTAAAAATACTATTTCTCCCCCCACCCAGGACTTGGATGTCAAATCTTTGCTGCTAGAGGCTTATGTTAAAGGACAGCAAGAATTGCTGTATGTGGTGCCCTTTGTTGCCAAAGTTTTAGAGTCTAGCATTCGTAGCGTGGTGAGTAGATTTTAATATTTTATTAATGACTAAATTGTAAGAGTTAATTTCAGCACAAGGTCAAGAAATTAATGTCCTTAGTTCTTATGAATAGCACTAGTTCAATCAGTATTCCTTGGATAAAGTTGTATTTCTAATGTGAGAGGCTAAGTAAATTAAAGGACTGATAGCTAATAGATGGCTTTGAGTTTTGGTGTTTTTTTAAATTTTATATACAAGGATAGGGTTTTTGTGAGAGCACGTATACTTATAGCCACTGGTGGTCAGTGTGTGTAATAGTGACCAGTCGTTCCACCATTTATTATTATTAAGATAATAATAAAAATAGTTAAGTATACATGCTTAACTATTTTAAATAATACAAATTGAAGTGATGTGGGGTCCAGTTTAACATAATAGATTTTCTTTAGGTTTTTAGGCCACCCAACCCCTGGACAATGGCAATTATGAATGTATTAGCTGAGCTACATCAGGAACATGACTTAAAGGTAAATTTGTTGCTTCTTTATCCTTTGGGACATTCTCTGTTTTCACATTATTAAAATTCGTAGGAGAGGTAGAGTATTGGGGGTGGTGGTGGGGGTTGTAACAATCTGGTAAGTCACTTACGAATAAAGCCAAAATTTTATTTTAAAAATTCTAATTGAATATTGTAATTATGCAGTTAAACTTGAAGTTTGAGATTGAGGTCCTCTGCAAGAACCTTGCGTTAGACATCAATGAGCTAAAACCTGGAAACCTCCTAAAGGATAAAGATCGCCTAAAGAACTTAGATGAGCAGCTTTCTGCTCCAAAGAAAGATGTCAAGCAGCCAGAAGAACTTCCTCCCATCACAACCACAAGTAAGTATAATAGTTAGCTGCCCTTCACTTACCAGAATGTTCTCTTAAATGGTACATTTTCATGCCTATAGCAAGTTATAATTGTTGAATGTTATATGCTGCTGAAACTTTTGTATACTGTTTGGTGGGCATTCTAATTATTAAGGAAATGTTAGCAATGTCTAGTCATTGTCGTGCCATATTAGAATATTTCTAAGTAATTCATGGGACATTCTTAATTAAATCGGTTATTTTAATTGTGTGAGGTCTCAGAAAGAATTCAGTGGCATGACCGTCTGCTTGTTCCTCATCTCTGGGAATGACCAGACCAGGTAGACTTCCTAGGGCAGTGGTTGGCAAACTGCGGCTCACGAGCCACATTTGGCTCTCGAGACTCACTTTGCTGCTCTGTTGACTGTAATGAGTTTGCTGACCACTGTCCTCGGGGATTGCATTATTTTATGAAGTTCTGGGGCAGCAGAGATGATTGGGAAGTGTGGTTAGAATAAACCAACTTTTTTTTTCCTTTCTCAGCCCTCAGTAGCTAAAAATTCCCAGGTGAAACCAAGGAACAGCCTAAATTGAAAATAGACATCTATAAAAAGGAATATCCAAGGTTTAGGCCTGCTAATGCTGCATAACCTCTTAATTGATTTCTGTGCCATGGGCACTGCCACTGACATAGTTTTACATACTTGGTTCAAATCTCTGTTAAAATGATAGAATTTTTATGATAATTCAGGGTAGGGAAGATGTGGCCTTTATCATTCCCCTATAACTGCCATCCTCTAATCCAGTTTAATGAAATAAAAGCTACTTGTTGTCCTAATTTTATTGTAAAGTTAAGAAACATGCTGTTTTTATTAGCTCTTATTTTTGTCTCTTTACTTTTAGCAACTTCTACAACACCAGCTACTAGCACCACCTGTACAGCCACGGTTCCACCACAGCCACAGTATAGCTATCATGACATCAATGTCTATTCCCTTGCAGGCCTGGCACCACATATTACTCTAAACCCAACAGTAAGTAAACACCGTTCTATCCCCAAACTTCTACTTTGTGACACTGGTTACCTTCCCTTTTCTCCTTCTTCCTGGATTCCTAGGTTGTAGATTTTTGTGCAGAGAGCAGGGGATTGGGCACTGCTCTGTAGTATAACTGGGATTTTTTTCTACTCTAAAAACAGTCATTGTGACTATCATTTAAATTGGTTCAGCAAATCCAAATCCATACAGCTGGCTCCCTATACAAACCAGAGAGTCACTCCCTGCCCTATTAGGATGGTAAAAATTTGTAACCATCCATGACCCTCAACTCAATGTATGAGTTTTTATTTTGACAGAGATTAAAAGTGAGTACTAATGAAAATCTGGCCTTTGATATTTTTTTTCACTTCACATTGAGCCTATCTCAAATGGAAGGAAGTTGTGAATGTTTACAATTGCTAAGTACCTGTGAAATTAAATGCGCTTAGATGCTATTAAAACAAAACAAAACCGCAAGGCAGCTGTGTGCCCAGCTGGTGTTGCTCAGTGGTTGAGTGTCAGCCTATGAACTAGGACGTCACACAGTTTGATTCTTGTCAGGGAACATGCTTGGGTTGTGGACTTGATCCCTTGGTAAGGGGGTGTGGAGAAGGCAGCCGATCAGTGATTCTCTCCCATCATTGATGTCTCCCTCTCCTCTCTGAAATTAATGAAAATATGTTTTGTTTCGTTTTTGTTTTGTTTTTTAAAGCTGGCAATACAGTGTGGGGCAAACATAGGTTTCTAGTTGTGAGTATGTAAAACAAATTGTTATTATTAATTGTATTATTTTCCATATAAACATACTTTTGCCCCACTCTGTACAGTCACAATCTAAGAATTCCTTGGCTCAGGTCAGAAGAGTCTCAGTGTATACTATAGCTTTTTGCTCTTTGTTTTCATTAGCATGTCACTTTACCGTTGCATTAAGCCTTTTTTAGGAGCTGAAACAGAGCTGATTGATTTGTGTGTATAAATCTCCAGGTTAAGGCCTAGAAGTAACTTCATTCTTTGTTTCTGTGCCCTGGTTCTGGGAGGCAATGTGGACTAACTTTTTAAATAACTTCCCATTGATCCTTTATTTAAAAGGTTCTGTTTTACTGTCTATATTCAGAGTGATAATTGATTATCTTCTACCTTTTATTATGCTTAACATTTGTTTAGAATCAGATACTTGGAGTTTTTATGGTCTTTGCTTTTTAGAAAATGCTCACAAATACATGAATAACATTATTAATCCATTGACCATTTGGATTTAAAGGACTTGAAAACATTTTAGAGAGATCATTTTAACCTATTTCTTGTTTTGTATAGAAGTGCACTTAGTTTTTGAAAGAAAAATCTAGATCTAGAAATTATATTACTCTCAGTAATCTGAATACTTTTGTGTTCATGAATATTTTTAAGATTTTTTAAAAAATCAAAGTAAAGAGACCAAGTGAGTATTAGGGCATAGTTTCTCCCAGAGAAAGGACTGGAAAATCTTTCAAGCAGAGGCTTCAGTGTATGATTATGCAAAATTATTGCTATTCTGAAGAATTATTTGTAGTAATAAAAAGTTTTGTAGAAAGCATTTTTTCGGTAAACTTGCTTCTTTTTCCATTTTCCCAACTAAAGAAGTTGCTATTTAAAAGAGTACTTGAGTACATATTTTAATTAAACAAGTAGTGTGCCTTTGAGTAGATAATGTATCTTATAATGAACAATAGGACTTGAAAAATCAAAGACATACATTACCTTGCGTCACAAGGTATACTGAATGCTACTTCCTCTTTATAGCCCCACTTTTGATCCTGGGCTTTTTATTGATTAAAGTAGACATTGGTAGTTATGGTAAACCTTGAAGTAATTCTAAAATAAAATCATGGGTGTGATTACTGATAGAAATTGGATTGTCTTATTTAAACAAGCTGTTGACTTGTGTTTCCTGTCCTAGATTCCCCTGTTTCAGGCTCATCCACAGTTGAAGCAGTGTGTGCGTCAAGCAATTGAACGGGCTGTTCAGGAGTTGGTCCATCCTGTGGTGGATCGATCCATTAAGATTGCCATGACTACTTGTGAACAAATAGTCAGGAAGGATTTTGCGCTGGATTCTGAGGAATCTCGGATGCGAATAGCAGCTCATCATATGATGCGTAACTTGACAGCTGGAATGGCTATGATTACCTGCAGGGAACCTTTGCTCATGAGCATATCCACCAACCTGAAAAACAGTTTTGCCTCAGCCCTTCGTGTAAGTTGATTATTTCTGTGCTGTAGTACAAAACTGATGGCTGCTTATCTGAGTTTCTTTTTGCATTTGTACTTATTCTGATAGTCAACATATTTATTTGATGTCTTCCTATCTCATAGATTAAATTCTGTGAGGTGAAGCATCATGTCTTTTTGTTCACTACTGTATCTTTAGTACAAATATTTATTCTTTTAAGAAATAAAAAAATTTTTTTTTAATGCAATTTCAGTTTACCGTAAGAATTTAAAGCACTTGGAGTAAAAGAGTAATGTCGTATGTACCTACATACAGCACAACTAGCTTAGTTGTTAACTTTGGGTCTCAGATGTTATGGTTGTACTGCTTTTGTTTACTGTTTTTCTGTTTTCATGTTTTTTTACCATCGTCACAACAACCTGGTAAAATGTTTTGGGGAGTGGTATTTTCATCTTATAGATGAAGAGGAGTGTTAGACTAGTTCATGCTTATAGCTAATGGGTCATAAGTAAAGTTAGAACTTTTAAATTTAATATGTTTGAGCACTGAAATTTCGATTAATCTGTCTGCCTTGTCCACAGAAAACTTGAAATCTTTTTCTATCATCTCTCCTCCCAATAGACTGCGTCCCCACAACAAAGGGAAATGATGGATCAGGCAGCTGCTCAGTTAGCTCAGGACAATTGTGAATTAGCTTGCTGTTTTATTCAGAAGACTGCCGTGGAAAAAGCAGGCCCTGAGATGGACAAGAGACTCGCAACTGTAAGTGTTTAGCATTTGCCTCTTAAGGATTTTTTTTGTTAATGTTTAAGAAAGTGCCTCATAACAAGAACCTCAGTGACTTTGTTTTATTTGCAGGAATTTGAGCTGAGAAAACATGCTAGGCAAGAAGGGCGCAGGTACTGTGATCCTGTCGTGTTAACGTACCAAGCTGAGCGGATGCCAGAACAAATAAGATTGAAAGTGAGAACCAGGGGCTCTGCGTCTCCCTTTTTCTTTCTGTTCTTGTTGCTTAAACTCTCCAGGACTAGGAGAGGGGGGTTAGGGTTAGGGTTTTAAAGAAAGTGTCTCACCTCAGTAGAATTTTACTTAAAGGGAACCTGTGGAGAAGGTATAGGCCTAGCTTAATTGTGTGCCGCCAGTTGTTGAAGTAATGCTGTAAAGGGTTCATATGCCTGTTAGTTTTTGTGTGTCCCAACTTGGTCTTCCTTTTGGGTACTTGTGTTTTTGTTGCTAGTTGCTTATGCTTATTGGTGACAAGAAGATGGTGAAAAATCTGATTTTTTTAAAACCAGCTCCATTGGAAAATTGGCAGTGGTGTGGTCCTATTTGAGGCATGTTCCAGTGGAAAAACTCTTAATTTTATAAATGAGGGTGACTGACAGGAATGTGACATGGTAAACATTGTATGTGCACACATAGCATGCACGCACATGCATACTCAGTTACACTATTATATATTGTACTCCTTTGCTTGCTTCCATACAAATTTTTTTAAAAATATATTTTATTGAATTTGTTACAGAGAGGAAAGGAGAGGGATAGAGAGTTAGAAACATCGATGAGAGAGAAACATCAATCAGCTGCCTCTTGCACAGCCCCAATTGGGGATGTGCCCGCAACCAAGGTACATGCCCTTGACCAGAATCGAACCTGGGATCCTTCAGTCCGCAGGCTGAAGCTCTATTCACTAAGCCAAACTGGTTTTGGCTTTCATACAAAATTGACACTTTCAAAACAATGTTCTTTGATTATAAAGAGGATCCTGTCAAACTAGGTTTTTTTCTTCCAAGGTTGGTGGTGTGGACCCAAAACAGTTGGCTGTTTATGAAGAATTTGCACGCAATGTGCCTGGTTTCTTGCCTACAAATGATTTAAGTCAGCCCACAGGATTTTTGGCTCAACCCATGAAGGTAAATAGTTGCCTTGGATTAAATTGGAGTTTTACAGTTTAATATGAGTGTTTTTATCTAATTTGTAATTTGCTTTCTAGGAACTTAAGTTAAAGGGGGGAAAATACATAGTTTTTATCATGTATAAGTATTCTCTGTATCAGATAAACATGGCATACAGGAGATTTTTCCCTCCTTTAATATCAGTGAGGTTGATTTTTCTTTCATGTTTGGAAGGACTTTACATAGATTCTCTGTTAAATTATTTTGGAAAATTTTAAACCATTATTTACAAAGAGTAAAAATTTTAGGGGGTAACGTTTTCCTCTGGACCATTTGATGACCTTGATGTTCTAATCACTCTTACACAGAAAGAGTGTGACCATAGTACTGTACAGCCATTAAAATCAGAAAGGTAATGCTGTTACATTAACATGTAATCCATTAGACTTCATTCAGGTTTTACAAAGTATGTCTTGATATATTTTTTAAATATTTCCATTGATTTTAGAGAGAGGGAAAGAGAGAGAAACATCAGTGTGAGAGAGAAACATTGATCAGTTACCTTCGATATGCATCCTGACTAGGGATTAAACCTATAAGCTGGGTATGTGTCCTGAATGGAAATCGATCCTGCCATCTTTCAGTACACAGGCCAACACTCGGCTCACTGAGCCACACCCTCCATGGTTTGGTGGGGGCGGGGAGGTATGAGAGAGTTCAGTTGATAATGTGCCAATGAAAAATCTTCCAAATGTTTTTTGGTTATTTTCTTCTCTAAAACAGCAAGCTTGGGCAACGGATGATGTAGCTCAAATTTATGACAAGTGCATTACAGAACTAGAGCAGCACCTACATGCTATCCCACCAACTTTGGCCATGAACCCTCAAGCTCAAGCCCTTAGAAGCCTTTTGGAGGTTGTAGTATTATCTCGAAACTCTCGGGATGCCATAGCTGCTCTTGGATTGCTCCAGAAGGTTAGTTCTTAAACTATAATTTTCAGAAAAAAACTAGGCTTATAAATATCCAGAGATTTGCATTATTATCTATTTAAGTTACATTTAAGATTTTAAAAGTTAAGAAAAAGCAACGTCTGTTCTGCACTAAGCATGGGATTTTCTCCAGAATAGAATATAGTCATGGCAGTTAAAAACAGTGAAGTGAAACATTTCTTTTGGCATGATTTTTCTGGAAATGTGATTATTCAAGAAACTTTTAAGATAGCCCTTTAGATTTTGAGGGTCACACTGATCCAAATATTTGAGTAATGAGGAACGGGATAGGTGACGAAGGGCATTGGATTTTGACTATGAAGAGACAGTGGAGTCTTAGATGATAGTGAAGAACCTAAAGTGAGCATAGACTGGTTAGAATTTAAATGGTATGTGTGTTAGGTAAGTAAAAAGGTCTTTGGTGAGTGGAGAGATTGTTAACTCTGGGCCCTAGAAGTTATCTTGGAGTTTGCATTCAGGTTTGGTTTTTGGCTTTGATAGTTGTGCTGAGTGCTATATTTTCCATGGTCCTGAACTTTTTTTTCTTTCATAGGCTGTAGAGGGCTTATTAGATGCCACCAGTGGTGCTGATGCTGACTTGCTACTGCGCTACAGGGAATGCCACCTCTTGGTTTTAAAAGCTCTTCAAGATGGTCGGGCGTATGGGTCTCCGTGGTGTAACAAACAGATCACAAGGTCAGAAGCAATCTCAGGAGAATAATGTTTATTGGACTGCCTTCTGATATACATGGCCCAGTTTTAGGTCTAGAGGTTTCTCTTTAACCTGAAGGCTAAATGGGACATTTGGAATTTCTAATTCTAAGTAGTGAGAATTCTTGAATGGTTGTCCTTTTCCCATCTGCTGCCCATGACGGATACAGAAAACCAGTACCTTGCTTTGGGGAATGAGTTGTTGGTCGTTGGTTTTAAGAGGCTTCGTTGATTTTATAGCAGTGGTGTTAACATATAAATATTTTAATGTCTTAAATGGAATGCTTTTTTAAAAATGTTTTTAGTTGTTTTAAAATATATTTTATTGATTTCTTACAGAGAGGAAGGAGAGAGGGATAGAGAGTTAGAAACATTGAGAGAGAGAAACATTGATCAGCTGCCTCCTGCACACTCTCTACTCTGGTGTATGTGCCCACAGCCAAGGTACATGCCCTTGACCAGAATCGAACCTGGGACCTTTGAGTCCCCAGGCCGACGCTCTATCCACTGAACAAAACCGGTTAGGGCAACTTTTTAAGAGAGTGAGAGGAAGGAGAAAGGGGAGAGGGGAACATTTATCAGCTACTTCCTGCACATCCCTTACTAGGGATGGAGCCTGAAATCCAGGCATGTGCCTTGATTAGGAATCAAACATTCGGCCCTTTAGAGCACAGGACGACCCAACCAAGTGAACCACACTGGCCAGGGCTGGAATACTTTGCTCTCTAGGTTTTGAAAGCAAAGCTTGTGTTTTAACACTGTTGTCTGTGGTCAGGCAGTTACCTCCATAACTCACATAAATGGAAAATATCATTTACCTGTCTCTTCTATTTCATTACTGGCTATTTTGAATCTTGGATATTGATTTACAGTTGGATCTCAAGACGTCCTTACTTTGGATTAAATTATCATTGAATAAAATGGACTGTTTTTCTCTAGCTGGTTTGGCTCAGTTGATAGAGTGTCAGCCTGTGGACTAAAGGGTCCGTTTGATTCCAGGCAAGAGCACATGCTTGGGTTGTGGGTTCGATCCCCAGTAGGGGGCATGCAGGAGGCAGCCAGTCAATGATTCTCTCTTATCATTGATGTTTCTTTATCCTCCCTTCCTCTCTAAAATCGATAAAAATATGTATTTTTTTAAATGGGCTGTTTTATCTGATACAGTGTAGTTAAGCCTATACAAATAAATAAATACTGACTTTTTCTAGGTGCCTAATTGAATGTCGGGATGAATATAAATATAATGTGGAGGCAGTGGAGTTGCTAATTCGCAATCATTTGGTTAATATGCAGCAGTATGATCTTCACCTAGCTCAGGTATGGAAGGAATTTTCTTAAACAGAAGGGGCTCTGATAGTTGGGAAGTGTGTTTACTGTAACTGTTGTTTTTCTTACATTGTGCTTTCTGTATTGCCAGTCGATGGAGAATGGTTTAAACTACATGGCTGTTGCATTTGCTATGCAATTGGTAAAAATCCTGCTGGTGGATGAAAGGAGTGTTGCCCATATTACTGAGGCTGATCTGTTCCACACCATTGAAACCCTCATGAGAATTAATGCTCACTCCAGAGGCAATGCTCCAGAAGGGTGAGGATGAAATGCTTGGGATTTGTGGATTCAGCATTCTAAGAAGCTTTGGAAATGAATGTGCAGACTTACTAACATTACCTATTATAACTGCTTTACCTACAACATGGGAAGCTTTAGAGAGGCCTAATACTGTCCCTGGAAGTATGAAAGCTTAACTAACTGCCCGGCCTTCTTGCTATACAGCAGTACATGCAGTATGATTATTAGACTTGGTGTCAGAGTCCTATGTTTTAAGTCCTGGCTCTGCCACTGAAAATGTGTTTGGTTTTAGGCAAGTTGATTTACCCTCCTTTAAGCCTGTTTCTTATACAAGATGGAAATAATATCTCAAAGAACTGTTGAGAATTAAGATAACATAAATCATGTCATATAGTAGGCACACTGTACTGAATATCATATACTAGGCATGCAGTGAATACTTGTTGACAACATCAGCTCCATTTCAGGGGGCACTGTTTTTTGTGTGTGAAAAGGTCAGTCATTTGCGTATTGTGTCCTCATGAGTAAATAGAAAGCAAGAGACCAAGGATAGTTTTGTTTAAATATAGAAATAGTAAAGTGATCATCACTCTGGTGGTTTCTAAATGAGCAAATTGTCCAACTGTATGTCTGTGAAATCACAACCCTGAGTAGACTGATTTTCACTCTGGATTTATTGTACTAGATTGCCCCAGCTGATGGAAGTAGTGCGATCCAACTATGAAGCAATGATTGATCGTGCTCATGGAGGCCCTAACTTTATGATGCATTCTGGGATCTCTCAAGCCTCAGAGTACGATGATCCTCCAGGCCTGAGGGAGAAGGCAGAGTATCTTCTGAGGGAATGGGTGAATCTCTACCATTCAGCAGCAGCTGGCCGTGACAGTACCAAAGCTTTCTCTGCGTTTGTTGGACAGGTAGAGCTTTTGGAAAGAAAGGTGCTTTTTATTCAACATAAGTAGGATGTGATACCTCCAATATTAAAACTCAGTATTATGTACCTGTGGTCAGACAGTTACCTCCATACTCATGTAAACCGAAAATATCATTTACCCTGTTAAATTGATACAGCTTGTTTCATCATAGATCGCTAAACACTAAAGTCAACATTCCTACTTGTCCCTTTAATTCTATTTATCTTATTTCAATTGTCATAGCTACAAAGTACAATGGGTCAAATAATGAACCATGAAATTGCCAGGTGTAATTTTACTAGCTTGAGAATCATCGGTGATGAGATTACCAGCTAATAAGTACAGTCCTCATAGCAGCCCTTGTTTTAAAAATAAGAAAACAGAGCTTAACTGTTTTAAATGGTAGCGCTTTTTATTGTATTTCCTAAAGTAAGTAGCTGATGTAACTAAAGCTGATTAACATGTTCTTTTTGGGAAATAACTTCCAGTATTTATATTCATTCACTCAATTTGATCTAAACTGAACTTTGAGTTCAAGTGTTAGGAAAGAAGTCTGTAGCTAAAAACCAGGTTTGGCAGGAATAGTTGTGAGGAGGATGAACAGGAAAAAATGTAGGAGGAGAACCATAGTATCATTTAGCATTCTGTTTTTTATCTCACTGGCTGTTTTCAGCCATTATGGAGGGATTCAGACCCAGTAGTCAATGTGTCCTAATCGCTACTTGGCTAGCTAGCTAGCTAGAGTGGAAGATTTTTCCTGAACCGGCCTTAGAATTCTTTTAGTTGAACTCTTCTAATGTTTGGAATATATTATCTGCTTATTTCTGTGACTTGCCATTATATTTCTTCAGATTGAGACCAAAGCTTAAGTGTGCAGCAAAGATTATAGATTAGATCTATTAATAAATGACAATTGAATGTGGAAGAGATGGTTTGAATTTTAGAAAATAGAAATTGGATTTACTTTTTACGATGAGCGTTACTTAGTGTAAGTCATACTAAGTAACTTTCTCCCCTTAAAGAATCCAGGGAATTAGAAAAAACATACCTATTGAGAAGCTGTTACTGCATGTATTTAGTTTGATTTCTGATTTGGATGGAAGAATTTTGAATCAATTGGCTTTTGAGATTATCGGTATTTCATGGGTATGGATGTGGCACCTGTCTCAGCTCTCACTGCTGACTTACTTATTAGTTCTCATTTCTTCTCTCCATTTGTAAAAGATAATGTATTATACTTTTTTGTTCTCCTTTGCATCCTTTTGAGAATTCTTATGCTTCAACTTGATTATAGCAATCTGTATTTTCTCTGCCCTGTTAATTTTTCAAATTTCACTGTACACAAGTCCCTTTGCTGGCCTTCTGTCTTGGCTAGGGTACATGATTGTCAATTCAGCTGTTTCATTGCTTATCAAGAGACAGTTAAGGTTTCCAAGATAATAGTCAGTTGTTTGTTTCTTCTGGGCGTGGTTTCTTTGTTTAGTAAGCACTGACCTCTTCTCTCTGCTGCCTTAATGCTGTTACACTGTCCTCTTTCTCGTACTAGCCAAATAACTGCTGCTGCTTCACTTCCAGATCATATGTCATAAAATTTGTACTTTATCCTTTTTGAAAAATAAACTTGTTCTTTTCACTTTATTTTTAACTTAACTTTGTATTAAAATGGCTTAATGTACATTAAAATAACGGTATGATCTGCAGGTATTTTCATTGGGTTCCTACTTATTATACAGATTAGTCCTTGATTTTTCTGGTAAAGCCAGTTGGAATTTCAAAAACTTTGGTTAAGTCAATTGGAAGAAATTATCTTCTGTAGAAAATAAAATATATGTAATTTCATCTCCTTGGGGGAGGGGGAGCATATCTTGGACAGAATGTTTTATTATGACTTTATTAGTGAGCTATTGAAAGTTGGTTTAATTTGCATAGTTAATTTTCCAAACTATTTGGCTATGGACTATTGTTCAAAATTGCCATATTATTATCTTTCTCAGTTTCCACCTTCTCTGTTTTCCATTAAACTTAAAACTGGAACGATTCTGTCATGGGACCTTAAAGGCTAAGTCATTTTCATGGCAGTTTTTTTTACAAAGTAAAAATTATAAATGTGACAGTAGGAATAAATGAGAGAATAATTTTTAAAATGAAGTTGAAACGTTTGTGTGTATTATCTCATTGTGTCGTTATATTCTTGTACCCTTGGTAGATGCACCAGCAAGGGATCTTGAAGACCGATGACCTCATAACAAGGTTCTTCCGTCTGTGCACTGAAATGTGTGTTGAAATCAGTTACCGGGCCCAGGCAGAACAGCAGCACAACCCGGCTGCTAACCCCACCATGATCCGAGCCAAGTGCTATCACAACCTGGATGCCTTTGTCCGGCTCATTGCCCTGTTAGTGAAGCACTCAGGGGAGGCCACCAACACTGTCACAAAGATTAACCTGCTGAACAAGGTCTGCAGTCCTTCCTTGCTTTATTCTTGGTACACTGGAAGCCTGCATCAGTGGTTCTAAAGTCTAGGGCCCAACTCTTTTCCAAAACATTTTGTAATATCCCCTTTTCTGTATTGAAATTGAATTTATAGGTAATACGTAACAATGACCGAATTTTAAGAATATGGTGCTTCAACCGAAAGACGCTGGGGAAAAAAAAACCATAATGCATTTAAAATGCTAACTAAATGTATTTATTAGTATGAGATTTTATTTTATATGCAGAATTGTTGAACAAGATGGTATATACATGTTTACTGATAACACAGATTGGCAACTCAAATACCACAAGTGACATTGCAAGATCATTACTTGATTTTTTTTCTGAAAAGGAATAAAGTACTGTTTTAAAGTACTGTTTTTTTTTTATTTATACAATGGAATTCTTAGGAATTTGCATACTATAAGAGTGCAAAAAGAGAGTGGGGTCTTGGGTTATCATAATCGCCACTGTTAAGTGAGAAAATTAAGTGGAGCACAGGGCAGTTCTTTGTATAAGAAATACAGGACATTTCTGTAGCCTGCTTCCCTGGTGCCCATCTACGAAGTGACAAGAGAATTAGAAACCATTTGCCTCCTGTCAACTTCATGTCAGACTAGAAAAATTAGGTTGTTAGAATATGATGTACCATGCTAGTTTCTAGAACTTTTGAAAAGTCATTGTACTTGTCTGGTCGAAGGGTATTGAAAGTCAAAGAAACACACAAATCAAATCAATGTATGGTCCCTTTGGCTGTCATGATATAATTTTATATTCAAACTAGAGGCCTGGTGCAAGAAGTTTGTGTACAGGTAGGATCCCTAAGTCTGGCCAGCGATCAGGACCAATCGGGGCCTTCTGACTGCTGGCTGGGGCCTTCCTTCGTTCTGTGCTGCCCCTTGGTGGTCAGCGCACATATAACCAACGAACTCCCAAGGGGACACTTTGCATATTCACCTTTTTTATAGAGAAGGTAGATGGTATATGACCATAGAGAGTGGTAAGTCCATGATTTAAAGCTCTGATCTTTGTGCTCTATAGGTCCTTGGTATAGTAGTGGGAGTTCTCCTACAGGATCATGATGTCCGGCAAAGTGAATTTCAACAGCTTCCCTACCATCGCATTTTTATCATGCTGCTCTTGGAACTCAATGCACCTGAGCATGTTTTGGAAACCATTAATTTCCAGACACTTACAGCTTTCTGGTGAGTAGTGTTCAGTTTAATAGAGATTTCCTAGTAAAGATTGCTGTTTTTAGTAAACTAAAATTAGAGAAGTAGAATAAGCTTATGGATTTTTAGACATGTTTTATTCATAATACAATTAGTCTACCTCTATTGGTGTGTTCATTGTAAGGTAGATTGCTTTTGACAAAGGTTTTCTTTTTTCAGCAATACATTCCACATCTTGAGGCCTACCAAAGCTCCTGGCTTTGTGTATGCGTGGCTGGAATTGATCTCCCATCGGATATTTATTGCAAGAATGCTGGCACATACGCCACAGCAGAAGGTGTGGCTGCAGTTTATCTCCTACAGATGAAGACTGTAACTACCTGGGGCTTATTAGCACTACTAGTCATTTATTAAATAGCAGTTACACTTCTCCCGGGCTTAGTTGGGAATTACTCTATTTAATGTGGAGTCGGGTCATGGAGATTACCTGCCTCTGCCTGAGTCACATTCCTCAGTGATTAGGTATGGTATTGCAGCTCCCAGTCTGTTGTGAGTTACCTATGTCAATTTCTTGCGGGCTTTTTAAAAAAAAGTTGAAAGTTGAACCACCTCTGTAGACATTCAATATAAAATTCTGGGTAATGGAGCTATGGAATTTGCCTATTTTACAGGTTCATACTACAAATGGAAAGGCCCTCATACTCAGGTTTGAAGACCACTGGTCACTATATTTGAAGAAATTAGGATCAAGTTTTAGTAAAGAGGTTTTAATGCAATTGTGAATAAACCCAGTTAACATGAAAAGTTTCTCCGATTTTACAGTAAATGATAAATGACTGTTTTACATTTCTTGTCATTGATTTTTATTTTTTAAATATATTTTAACTATTTCAGAAAGGAAGAGAGGAGAGATAGAAACATCAATGATGAGAGAGAATTAATGATTGACTGCCTCCTGCATTCCCCCTACTGGGGATCAAGCCCGAAACCTGGGCATGTGCCCTTGACTGGAATCAAACCCAGGACCCTTCATTCGGTCCACAGGTCCATGTTCTATCTACTGAGCCAAATCTTCTGGGACCGTAGTCGTAGATTGTGGCTCTTCCACAAAATATCATGGCCTGGGCGAGTCTATTTTGAAGTGGTGTTAGAAGAAGTTTGTTTACAAAATTTGGCTCTCAAAAGAAATTTCAGTCGTTGTCCTGTTGATATTTAACTCTGTTGGTTAATGAGTTTGCGGACCACTGTTCTAGGGCATATTAGGACTTCTCTTGATTGGCCTTTCAGGTCAGAGGAAAATGTATATATTTGGGGAAAAAGAGAGTGAAATGATTCTTAAATGGAGTTTTATTTGGTGGGGAAATGCTTTCCAGGAGGAAGAATATAATACATTGAATAAAATTACCCCAAGAATGAACATAATTGGAGGGTGATGAGCAAGCCAAGCTTGGCTAATAGAGGGGATTCATGTAAATTGGGTAACATTATTTGCCAAGAGGTGAGGAGCTGGCTGTGGGCAAAGAAGTGGTCCAGACCCAGTACTTAATTAAAAGAAGGAATTAAGAGACATAGCTATCAGTTTCTCAGTTGGCTAAGTATTTTTGTGTCTGTCTGAAATTTACTCAAGTTCTTCTGTTGCTTTTTAATGGTTTTTATTTAGAAAGAGGAAGGGAGAGAGGGATAGAAACAGCAATGATGAGAGAGAATCATTGATTGGCTGCCTCCTGCACACCCCACACTGGGAATCAAGCTGACAACCTGGGTATGTGCCCTGACAGGGAATGTAACCGTGGCCTCTTGGTTCATGGGTTGAAGCTCAACCACTGAGCAACACTGGCTGGGCTCTCTCCTGTTCTTTACGTTTTGCTGAAGGCACAAGGACCTACATGTCCTGCAATTTCTGGAGTCAGCTTCTTTGTCACTATCAACATAATTACGCTTATTCCTTTTAATGGCAATCAGTCTTTAAGAGAGGTACTTAGGTCAGTATTCTATAGTTAAGTCAGTATGAAGAAGAAATCACAGTATAGCAGATTCCGCAATTTTTTTGGTTGCAGTATAGCAGCTAAGACTCATGTACATTTCTTTCTTTCAGGGATGGCCTATGTATGCACAGCTACTGATTGATTTATTCAAATATTTAGCACCTTTCCTTAGAAATGTGGAACTCACCAAACCTATGCAAATCCTCTACAAGGTAATTCATTTGTAGTTATAGATTAAAAATAATGAAAATGTAACACAAAAACACACACAACTGGAAATAGGAGGTCTAATATTTGACTTATTAAGCTTTTAAAGTATGACGAATATTCAGAAAAGTGCAAAACTCAAACATATCATAAGGATCATAAGGTATTCCTATGTTCAACTTTGGTAAATACTACCAGTTTTATAAACTGTGTACCAGTTAACTCTTCAGCAACATGAGAGTTTATTTTTTGTGTATGGTGTAAGTTGTGTTGAGCTTTTCAACCCATGAAAGTATATATCACCATTTAGTTAGGCTTTTAATTTTCCTTTGCAGTGTTTTATAGTTTTCAGTACAGATGTTTTATTTATTTTAAATATATTTCATTTTTTTACAGAGAGGAAGGGAGAGGGATAGAGTTAGAAACATCAATGAGAGAGAAACATCAATTAGCTGCCTCCTGCACATCCCATACTGAGAATGTGCTCGCAACCAAAGTACATGCCCTTGACCGGAATCAAACCTGGGACCTTTTCAGTCCGAAGGCTGATGCTCTATCCACTGAGCCAAACCAGTCTTGGCTGGTACAGATGTTTTAAATATCTTTCCTTAAACTTATTCCTACGTATTTTATGTTTTTTGTTAAATTGTAAGGGAGATCTTTTTTAAATTTTTCTTTCTTTGTTAGTGGTCTATAGAAACAAAATTGATTTTGATCTGCCTTGTATCCAGCCACCTTGCTAAATTTGCTTTTTCTAAAGGAAATATTCTAAGTACAAAATCATTTCATCTACTTGTAACATTGTTTTTTTAATTTTCTTTTTCTTGCACTGACCAGTAATTGAAGAACATTGTTAAATAGAAGATAGCGATAATTGCATAATCGTTTCATTAGTATTCTTGGGGAAAGCTCTCAGTAATTCACCAATAAGTGTTATGTTTTTGTAAATCTGGAGTTTTGTTTTATAGCTACCATTATCTGATTAAAGAAATACCCTTCTATTTATAATTTGCTTAGTTTCTAAATCATTAAATGGGTATTTTATTGATTTTTTTTTTTTTTTTTTTTTGCAAACATGACCCTGTAAAAATTTTTTCTGTTAATGTTGTAATTCCATTAATTTTCAAATGCTCTCTGAACTCTTTGGTCATGATATAGCACTGATTTCTATTTCTAACATTTAGGATTTTTGAATAATTTTCATGTCAGGTTTTGGTATCAGCAAAATGCTAGTGCAGTTGAGTGTGGAAAATGCTCTCTATGTTCATAATATTTTGAAAATAGTGTAAATTTTTTCCTAAATACTAGATTTGTAAGGATTTGCCAGAAAAGCCACCTAAGGCCATGTGTTTCTTTCTGGGAAGGGTTTTAACCACATTTTAAACTTCTTTATTATAAAGGACTGTTCAGATTTTCATTTTTGGTTTGGTTTAAAATATGGAATTTTTAAATTTTGTGTATTTTAACTGAATTGTCAAGTTTATTAGCATATCATTAAGATTCTCTTGAACTTTTTCATGTCTGTAGTGATTGTCCTTTTTAATTCCTGATATTAGTATTGTTTTTTCTGTCAGTCTTGGTAGCTTTACCTTTATTAATCTTTTCAAAGAACCAACTTCTGACTTCAGTTGCCACTTTCATTCCTCCGTCTATTTGTGCTTTAAAAAAATTTTGTTTTTGTTTTTAATTAGCTGTTCTTTTTCCAGCTTCTGAAGATAGCTTACTTACATCATCGTTTTTATTTTATTTTTGTCCAGCCTCTTGTAGCATATCTATTTAAGGTTATAAACTCCTGACACGTAGCTTTTCATAATTTCCAGATGTAAATATTTTGATAACTTGTTGATGTTATTGTTAAAGCTTGTAGCTTTGTTATTGAAGTATACTTCTTTTTGAGTTAAAACCGTGATAGGAAAACCATTACTCCCATTTTCTTAATGTGGAATCAGCAAATGCTTTTCCCTTTTTTTTTTTTTTTTTAAATAGGGCACTTTAAGAGTGCTACTAGTTCTTCTGCATGATTTCCCGGAGTTCCTTTGTGATTACCATTATGGATTCTGTGATGTGATCCCACCCAATTGTATTCAGCTAAGAAACCTGATCCTGAGTGCCTTCCCAAGAAACATGAGGCTCCCAGACCCATTCACTCCTAATCTGAAGGTAAAGTTTCAAAAAGTTCGATGAGAAAAAGGAAATTATATCTTATTAATAGTCCTTGCTCTGGAAGTAGGTATCAGGCCAATCGCTTGCTGGGTGGCCCCGCATTTCACAGGCACCGTGGTGTGGGTACTGTCTTTTTATGTATTTTCTACCCTCCCTTCACAAATGTTTTTAAAAGTAGCAAGTATGACGTGTATGCTGCTGGGTGTCTTTTCCAAGACTAGAGCTTTTGGTGAGAGGGTAATCTGATTTTGAAGTCCATGTCCGGGCAGGGGACACACACACACAATTAGCGATACAAGTTAGAGCTCTCCACAAAAGTTACCTAACCTGTATTTTTAGAGAGACAATTTCTGTAATTTTGCATTTCAGTTCTTATTTGCATTGATAAAAAGCAGCTCTTCTGTAAGATATTTGTAATGTGTATAGTTTTAGAAAAACATTTCTACCATCTTGTTGCATAGATATAAGTAACTCTTACAAATGCTCTGGTTTTGATTGTATTTGTCTGGCAGGTGGATATGTTGAGTGAAATTAACATCGCACCCCGGATTCTCACCAATTTTACTGGAGTGATGCCACCTCAGTTCAAAAAGGATTTGGATTCCTATCTTAAAACTCGGTCACCAGTCACTTTTCTATCTGATCTGCGCAGCAACCTACAGGTTAATTGGTTTGGCTTAATTCTTAGCTATATGTCTTTCATAAAAAGCACTGCAGTCCTTTTGTGTGACCTGATTAGGAGTCTTTTCAACTTGATTAAATACATACTGGCATTTTTTTTCTTTTAATATTTATTGAATTTATTGGGGTGAGATTAGTTAATAAAATGATACAGATTTCAAATGTACAATTCTATAATATATTATCTGTATATTGTATTATGTGTTCACCATCCCAAGTCATTTCTAATGATTGGGTGAGAATAACTAGAGTATACATTTTACTAATTCATTTTAGTGACAAACTATAACCTTGGAAGAGGTGACCAGGGAATGGACTGATTTCCTGTAAGAATAGACCGCTAGTAAGTACTACTGGCCAGTAATCCAAGATTTTTCTAAAGAAATGGTTTAATTTGCTATATAGAAAATCACTTCAAGTTGTACTATTTTTCTACACCGAGGAGGAAGCCTTTTCCCTTTCTAAATCTTTGTAATTGAGGTGTAGTGCATATTTTCACTTCATAAACTTCACTTTTATGCTGGTACCTGTTCAAGCTTTGGTTTCATAAGGAAAATGTTTGTTTTTGACACAGCCAACATGGGCAGCTGTTTAAATGACAAAGAATATTGAAAGCAATTCAGCTTTTCTTTGAAGGCCTAAAAAGGCATGAACCAGCCCTCGGAGATTAAGTCAGGTGCTTTGTCTATATTCATGTAGGTATCCAATGAGCCTGGCAATCGCTACAACCTGCAGCTCATCAACGCACTGGTGCTCTATGTCGGGACTCAGGCCATTGCACACATCCATAACAAGGGCAGCACACCCTCAATGAGCACCATCACCCACTCAGCTCACATGGACATATTCCAGAACCTGGCTGTAGACTTGGACACTGAAGGTGAGTGAAGCCAGCCAGTTCTCAGAGTCAAGTTTTCTGCACATTAAGCTACAAACATACATTAGAGAATAATGTTCTGTCAGTGTTTATGGCTCTGTCTGGCTATTTTTAATTGGGTAGTATCTGCTCAATGCAGAAAACTGTACAGGAAAGTCACCGAGAATTCTTTCCATAATATTTCAGTGTATAACTGAAATATTTTTTAGTATGAAAAATAAACATGTTCCTTTTACTAAAAGCTTCTCCTTAAATAAAAATAGGCTTGTACATTGTTTTGTTAACCTGCCTTTTCCCCAGCACTTACTGGTGCCTATTTGTAGGCAGCACTTTAATACTAGGTGGATGAACTTCAATGAAAAGGGCTTTCCCTACTTGCTCTGCAAAAAGCTCACACTGTAATTCCTACTACAGGTTGCATTTTGCCTGGTTGAATGCATTTCTTTTGTTTTCTATATTCTAGTAGGTGCTAACCAAGGAATGCCTGCTTTTACTGTTAACTTTGCTATGGATTCTTGAGAGGCTAATCTTGATTATGCATATACTGCTGGCCTATTCGTAGAAGGGATTTAAGGCAGCTTAAAATCAAGACTTAACTGGTTATGGTTACCATTCTGTTTAGAGCTCAGCAAAAAGGGTAGTCTTTAGGGACACCTTAAACCTTGATAACCTTATGAGTAGTATCAAACAGAGGCAGACAACCAAACCTAGTTAGTAGATATTTATTCCAATATAGTTTAAACTAGTGGTTCCTAAAGTGTGGTCTGAGAATCTGATGGAGTTCAAGACCCTTTAGAAGGGCTATGAGGTCAAAAGTATTTTAATATCATCTTGGGTTTTTTGGTACTCATTTTGTAATAAGGTACAGTGCAGTTTCCCAGAGGTTACATGAAATGTAACACTGGAACAGATGGGACACAGGCAAAAAATGAATCCAGCCATCTTCTATTAAGTGATATTAAAGAGATGTAATGTAAAATAGTGGCATATTTCACTAAGCTTTTTGGGGGAAATACTTGTGTATAGTATTTTTTAATGTGGAAATATTGCAATATAAGACCCACAGCAATGAAAGTCTTGGGGACGTACAGATTACAGGATAATTTGAAAACATATAGCAGAAGAAATCAAATTCCTAGCCAGTCGGAATGACTTTGTCCTCTTCTTTTGGTCTTACTGAGCAGCAAGTCCTCACTAAGCTGGTTTTCTTGATTTTTAGGTCGGTATCTCTTCTTAAATGCAATTGCAAACCAGCTGCGGTACCCAAATAGCCACACTCACTACTTCAGCTGCACCATGCTGTACCTTTTTGCAGAGGCCAACACTGAAGCTATCCAAGAACAGATTACAAGGTAAGAGAGAGGTTTATCTTCCAGGTGTTTCTAAGTTGGGCCTCTTCCCCTTTGTGAATTCTCTTGTTTTTCCTGTGTATTGAGTATCTTTACATGTGTTAAATGTGGGAGATAGTTGTGAAAAACATGACATGGTCCCTGCCTAATAAGTAGTTTTCAATAGACATCAGCATTTTGATTTAAGGTCATGTGGTGGTGCAATTTTTAACCAGAGCCCTGAGTTACACGGGCCAGCCCATGTTAAAGCACATGGACTTATCACCAATAGTTGGTTTAAGCAGGAGAAATAGGATCATACTTGTATTTTCCGACAGTAGCTAATTTGCTTGGGCTATACGTAACATTGGAGATTGGGAAATGGATAGATTCTACTGAGAGGCTTATACATATACTTTTAAAAAAGTATTTTATTTGTTACAGAGAGGAAGGAAGAGGGATGTGCCTGCAACCAAGGTACATGCCCTTGACCAGAATTGAACCTGGGACCCGTGAGTCCGCAGGCCGACGCTCTATCCACTGAGCCAAACTGGTTAGGGCATATATACATATACTTTAAAACAGCAGTCGCCAACCGGTGGTCTGTGGACCACTGGTGGTCCGTGAAGTCCGAAAGGTTGGCAACCACTGCTTTAATAACTGGGCCAGACTTTTTAAAGTTGCTTCTTCGTCTAATAGTGGTTTATGGGTATTAGACAATAGTATTCCTTAGATCTATATACCAAAAATTAACGTAATAATGTCCTTCCTTGTATTATTTTCTTGGTAAATTTAGAACTACAGTTAGGTAAAAAATCAGTATCAGTCAATATTGCCATTCAGTATTAGAATTTGCTTCCTTTCATTTAGTGCATCCTTTTAAGTGACTTTCTGCACCATGAAATCTGATATTCTTACTTCACCTTAAGTCTTCTAGGCTCAGTAATGAGAATAGGTGGGATTCAAACCCCAGTTTCCTAATTCAGGAATCCACTGGGTTATTAACCACGTTATATAGAGTACAGAGGTTAAGCCATTTGTCTTTAGTAAAGCTAACCACTTTAATAATCAGGAAGAAGAGTTAGGGGTCCTGAATTCTGTATATTAACTCACTCTCCCCTTCTCCAGGGTTCTCTTGGAACGGTTGATTGTAAATAGGCCACATCCTTGGGGTCTACTTATTACCTTCATTGAGCTGATTAAAAATCCAGCATTTAAGTTCTGGAACCATGAATTTGTACACTGTGCCCCAGAAATTGAAAAGTAAGTTAAAAGTGACTTAATTGTCTGAGAATGAGAACCCTTTGATGGCTTCAGCCTGGGTGGGTGGATAAGGCTGCAGTTAATTGCCAAGCCTGAACTTTGGGGGGTGGGAGGGTGTCAAGCCTCACCCGAAGATATCTTTTCCCCATTGCTTTTCAGAGAGAGAGATCCATGTGAGAGACAGTGACTGGTGGGGGTGGGATGTGAACCCGAGACCTTTTGGTGTGCAGTGTGCAGGTTGATACTCTAGCCTTTGAACCACACTGTCAGGCCTGAACTTTTTCTCACAAACTTCACTCTCTCCCTTCAGGTTATTCCAGTCCGTCGCACAGTGCTGCATGGGACAGAAGCAGGCTCAGCAAGTAATGGAAGGGACAGGTGCCAGTTAGAACTGCATTTCTGTTGTAAATGTGTCAGCCTGGATGTCCCACCGCACCAAGTCCATGAACTGGCTGAGGAATCCTTTCAGCTCTTCCTGACTTTCCCAGCCCTTTGGTTCTCAGGAACCTGCCCCAATTACTGTTTGGGCCAGCTTCCTGTCTATGTGGGCACGTTCCAAAGTTTAAATGCATTTTTTTGACTCTTGGCCAAAATTTAGAAAATGCTGTGAATATCATTTTGAACTTGTGTAAATACATGAAAGAGAAAAGCTTTGTCTGGAACTTCTTGGGTTTGTGCAAAAAGTGTCAGAAGCACGTACATGAACTGGTAACTGCTCATCTTATGCGAAGAGGCTGCCATGTTACTTGCCTGGGGGCATAGCTCCATGTCTTGACATTCGTGGTGTCCCAAAGAAGAATGTTTAAGTAGGCTTTTTTGCTTAACTTTTTTTTTTGGCATGGGCCTTGAAAATCACAAGTTGTTTTAAAAAAAAGGTGAGTATGACAGAATTTAGTATGCCAGAGAACAGCTCACAATTACAATTTGTCCCTGCTAGAGAACATGCTCTTTTTACAAAGGGAAACACACCAGGCCTAAAGCGTGCACCGGGCGTGACCCCCCCCCCCCCCAATCTCCCTTGTAAACTGAGGAAAGGGAACCAGAATAGTATCGATTGCCCTCCCCCTTTATCCCAGACTAAGTTGAATAACAAAAAGTCTAAAGGACCAACCCCTCTTTTGTAAGCAGTTTGTTTTGTGAATGTGCTGATCCAGTGCTGTACTCTAGCCTTTCCAGTTCCTGGTCCTGAGCTCCCTACCCGCGTACGCATCCTGTAGTCAGTGCAACACTGAAGTCCTGACACACGTGCCAGTCCACTGTGCCTTTCTCGGGGGCAGCAGCCAGTGCCGACAGCCCGCCCTTGCAAAGCCTGGGCCTTTCGGAACCAGCTTTTTGCTAAATGGCAGGTACTTCCCACTAGTTTTGAGCCTGTTTGGCCTGTTCAAACAAGCAAGAAAGTGTTTTTCCTTCCTGTTCTTTTTCAACAGAAAATGGTTAGAGCAGGTTTCTATGTTCATTACAAAATGCCCTTTAATTTTAAAAGAAGAGTAGGTGTATGTGAAACTTATCCCACTTACACCTTTAATGGCTGTCAAGTTTATGGCCAAAGAGGACAAAAAGGTCCAAAATTAATAGAAAATCTTACATGGAGCAGTCTCAGAGTTTCTTCCCTGAAGGTGAGTTGTCCCATCTAGAGCAAACTTCAAACTGCTGAGGAGTTAAAAGCTCTGAATGCCAGTGACATAGCTTATTAAACCCTCATAAAAAGATAAAAGCAACTTCCATCTCCTTTCAAAGTTCATGTTACTGAACACTACGCTAGACCAGTGGCCGGCAAACTGCGGTTCGTGAGCCACATGGAGCTCGCAAGCCGCAGTTTGCTGCGCTGTTTAATGAGTTTGCCGACCACTGCACTAGATTATAACAAGACCTTTTATTATCACAATCAAATTTCTGCTAACTGGTTCAAACTGAGAACAAAACAGCTATAAAGTGTTTTGGTCTTAAAAATTAAAAGAAGGGGAGGGGAGGTAATTGGTCTTGGTGACATTTAGCAGAGATTCCCGTCTGCTGTTCCCAACCCTTAAACATGTCCCCTTACCTCAGAGTTCGTCCTAGCACACCTTTGTACCTTTGGCTTTTCTCATTCAACACCAAAAGGACAGATCCACATTTTCCTCCTCTTCAAGCATCAGTGAGTATCAGCTCAGAAAAGTCCTTCTGGAAACCTTAGCATTAACCCGTCAGTTCCAACAGCTGGTGTAAGATCATCTTCTGCCCATAGCGAACCTGTAAGGCCTGCTGCTCCCTCCAGCTGAGGGTGCTGTAGACCTCGTTACTGAGTAAATCCTGCTCAGCTTTTAAGTCCGTGGCGTAGGCTTGCAGGGTCAACAGGACACTGTCCCGAAGAAGCCGTCTCCACGACTCCCTGAGCCTGGGGATGTTTGTGATGGCCAGGCTGTCCTCTCCCCGCTCCTCTCCCCATCCGTCCTGTTCCTTCAGCTCTCCGAACTCCTCGGCCGACATGCACAGGACCTGGAGCAACCATGGGCCCTTTAATTAGGATTCGCCTCTCGTTTCTGGAATTGATGTAGAGACGCCAACCTATCTTGGTGGCATTCAAGCATCCTCTTCCCTTCATCCCTTCTCTCCTCCCTCACCTGGCTCTCTAGCTCCTAATACGATGGCTGCTTTGAGCATTAAATGGCCGGCTGTGGCCCTCTACCTTGAGTGTGGTGCTCAGTTCCTCTTCAGTCAGTACCTCTTCACGCCCAATCACAAAGGCTCCCTCCTCCCCTACCATCTCCAGTTTGCATAAGTAATCCCAGCGTTCGCGCAGCTGCAGCCTTTCAGCTTCCACCTTTGCTCCTGTGGGTAGAAAAGTAGTGAGGCCGGAGTATATCAAAGCTCATTTCTGAGCGTACCCCCTGGTCTGCAGAAAGCATCTACGTATTAGCAAAGCACCTGAGAGGGGGACAGAGGCCCATCCACGTGTCCAGGATTGAGTCAATCAGGCACTCACCCTGCAATGCTGCCTCTCGCACTGTCACCATCTGAATGTCGGCTGTGTCATCTGTGTTGTCAGGGTATGGCTCCACAAAACCATACATGTGCATCAGCTGCCAGTTAGCCATTTGCCCGTAAGTGTTGAAAATCTCATGGCCTTTCGGAATGGGCTGAGTGGCCACCATCCGCAGACAGTTCTGGAGTGGAAGGGAGAGGCTGGGAGCAGGCCCCTCCCCCCCCCACGATTACTCCCCACTTAGGAAGACTCCAGCAGGCCTAGCTCAGCCATGGGACTGGTGCTACACCCACCAACAGTAACTTCCACATCGTCCACCATTTAGTCAGCACTGGTGACATCTCCCGCCGCTGACCTGCTGCCCACACCCTGGCACTGCAGAGCAGCCCACCTCCAGCATCAAAGGAACGATGGCAGTCAAGTTCATCAGGATTAACCACACACAGGAGAAGCTCTGTGCTCAAACTCTCTCACTGGGCACCCAAGTATAGGAGGCGCTAACTTCACTTACTCCTTTCCCGACCAGGAAAGCGGAGCCCATTTAGTTAATGACCGAGCAGCCATCACTGACAAGCACTGGTGGGAATCATGCTCAGACAGGCACACCTACGAGCCCACTGAGGGGGGTCCACTCACGGGAGAGTATTCTAGATGGGCATTGTGATTGGCTAAGTGGTTTAGTATGTCTGCAGCAGGCACCATCAGTGGGGGGTTTGGCTCCTTCTCGTCCTCCTCTTCCTCCAGGGGTTCCTGAAAGCTACCAGAGAACTGGGCTAACGCCCGGGGCAGGGGGAGGGGCTGGGCTGGGGTTCCCTGTCCGCTCCCCTCCTGTCCCTCCATCGCCTTCTAAAGAAACGGTGCCTCCGAGGCTGCTCACCGACCTGTAGGCCATCACGAGGGCCACGAGCTGCTGGTAGAGCTGCAGGGAGCGGACCCGGGGGCTGAAGAGGGCGGGGTGGGCTTCCATGAAGGGCAGCACGACCGCATGGAACTCGCTGCGGATGTTGGCCAAGTCCTTGTCCACGGCCTCGGGGACCCCCGTCCCCTGCAGCAACCGCCGGCGCTCCCCCTCGGGCCTGCGGGGAGACCTCTCCGTTCCCTTCACACGCGCGCCGCCGCGCCCAGCGCTCCGGGAGCCCGCCCGCCCCCCCCCCCCAACCCCTCCGCGGCGCTCACCAGAACATGGGGTGCTCCAAGCGGCCCAGCTCGGGCCACAGCGCAAAGTAGGGGCTCCAGCGTGAGGCCGGGGCCTGCAGCTCGTGGAGGAGCGCCAGCAGCAGCGGCACCCAGCCCGACGGGCTCTGCAGCGCGCCGCGCTCTGCGGGAGACGGCGGTGAGGCCCGGGCGCGGCTCGCCCCCCGCGCCCCCCGCACCCCGCCCCCCGCGCCCCACCCCGGCGGCGGCGGCGGGCGCACCTCGCTCCAGCAGGCCGCCGATGGCGCACGTGTGCTGCGACAGGAGCGCGGCCCGCGGCACCGCCAACAGCAGCTCGCCGGCCCGCACGCCCTCCCGGGCCAGCATGCCGTAGCCGGCCACCGTGCCCCGCCGGCTCACCGCCACCTGCGGGGGCAGCGCGTCAGGGCGGCCCGCGCCTCCGCCCCCCCCACCCCCCCACCCCCCCCCCCTCACCTTGGGGCTCAGCTCCAGCCCCACGCGCGCGCACCAGCTCAGGAAGCCGGCCACCGGGTCCGGGTCCGGGTCCGGGTCCGGGTCCGGGTCGCCGCCACAGCCCGCGGGCCCGGTCACCTGGGGCGGCAGAGCGCACTGGCGAGGCCCCGCCCCGGAGAGCGCGCGGGGGTGGGGGTGGGGGCGGGGCGGAGCCGGCCGCGCCGCACGGAGGGAGGCCGCGTGGGGGAGGGGACCCGAAGTGACCGCGGGAGCGGGCGGGGGGGGGGGGGGCCCCGCCCGGGACGGCCGCGGGGGGAGCAGCGCGAGGCGCGGTGCGGAGAGGGGGGCCCCACGCCGGCCGCCCGCCACTTACCCGCCGGCGCTTCGCCCGCGCGGCCATGGTACGCGAGCCAGCGACCCCGCCAGTGCCCGGCGCCCGCCGCGCTTCCGGCGGCCCCGGCCACGCCCCCT
>JAAGEH010000452.1:5061382-5082400 GCA_011751065.1 Lasiurus cinereus | reverse complement strand
GCGCGAGGCGCGGTGCGGAGAGGGGGGCCCCACGCCGGCCGCCCGCCCGCCACTTACCCGCCGGCGCTTCGCCCGCGCGGCCATGGTCCGCGAGGCAGCGGCCCCGCCAGTGTCCGGCGCCCGCCGCGCTTCCGGCGTCCGCGGCCACGCCCCTCGCGTCCCCGGCCACGCCCCCGGCGGCGCTCGGAGGGCGGGGCCCCGTGCCCGGCGTCCCCGGCCACGCCCCCGGCGGCGCTCGGAGGGCGGGGCCACGTGCCCGGCGTCCCCGGCCACGCCCCCGGCGGCGCTTGGAGGGCGGGGCCCCGTGCCCGGCGCGCCGCGCAGACCACGTGAGGCCGCTGGCGGCGCGATTGGGGCTTTGCACCTGGCACAGCCCGTGCTGGAAGCCGCCGGGGAGGGTGCTTGCCGTTCGGGGTTAGGGAACGTGCGGCCGGTGCAGGAGGGCGTGGCCCCGGGCCTCCCCTTGGATCTCTGAGTGCCGAGACCTCGGGGTGCACGTCCCGGTGCGGGACAGGATGCCTTTTCTGGGCGCGCGGCCGCGGCTGTCAGCGCACCGGGCGGGGCCGGCCTGCCCTCATCTGGACCGCTCGCCGCGGTGGCCCTCACCGGTCTCATTTGCTGCAGGAGAGCAGTTTGCACGCCGGCGTGGGAAGGGCTCGCGGAATTTTAGCACAGACTCCGGCCACACTCGCTAGTGTGTCCCTGTTTTCACTTTCTGCCCAGCACCTGGGGGGGGGTTGAATTTTATTTACTTGCGTTGTTAGCTGACCCACAGCGGGCACTCCCTGCCTCGGGGTAAATGCTGCGTGAAGCCCAAGCGGCTACACCTGGGGAAGGAGCCTGCCGTTCGATTCAAGAAAGCGAGGCAGCGAATGAATGCAGAGGTTACACGCTTGTGTTTGGAAGCCCAACGATGCCAATGCCAGCTCCCCACGTGGCTTTATTTCAGCAAATCTCTTATTCCAGGGCTCAGTTTCCGCCGCTGTGACGCTAAGATCATGGATCTCTATCCTGCAGAGCAGTGGTTCTCAGCTTTCCTAAGGCCACGACCCTTGCATACAGTTCCTCATGGGGTGGTGACTCCCAACCATGAAATGTTGCTACTGTGATGCATCGTGATGTCAATATCTGCATTTAGGCGACCCCTGTGAAAGGGGTTGAGAACCGCTGCTGCAGAGTTCATGGAAGGCTTGGCAGGGTGATGTATGGGGCAGGAAGTGGGAACATGGAGGTGGATGAAAGTGCCACCTTTACCCTGCACACTCCCCCCCCCCCACCAACCCCACCAGCATCAGCTTTGCCAGCCCAAACTTTCTTCCAGGGATCCCCACGGGGTATAGGGGGTGTGACATCACAATACCCCAATTCTTTTCGCTTCTTTATTTTCAGCACAGTTAACTCTAGGTTGACAAGGTTTTTTTTTTTTAACTCGTTTTACGTTTTGTCATTTCCGAGTCTCATGACATCAGCCACTGGAATACACAAAATGAGGCTCTCCACCCTGCACAGAGGAGGAAATCATAAACCCCATGAAGAGCTCACAACCTCCGGTGGAAAACCACACACACGGGAGGACCCGATATACATACATATTTATATAGAGAGAGGATGTATAGATATTTATAGATATCTCATCTGAAAGAACACAGCAAAACAAGAGAAACCCGACTTGCAGCACTATCTACAGGAAGAGGGGTTAATTCTACCAGCTCTTCACACGGTCACATTCGATATTCAAAAGAAGCACGTGAGTGGGTAGGACGGACTAACACTCCACCCGGCTCCAGCGAAGTCTAGCAATGGCTTAAGATGATTGACGGGGGAGGGGAGGGGCATGTGTGCAGAGGAAACGTGGATTACGGGTATCCCCCCAGCCTCAGAGCACACCCCCCTCTCCCCAACAACCTGGCACACCCCCCGGCCCGCCCGCCATCTCTCAGAGCTCTCTCCCCTTTCCTTTTCATCGTTGGGCAGTTTGTGGCAACTGATTCAGGCTCTGAGACCAATGGCTTTTTTCTGGTTACTGGGCCCGGAGATTCTACCTGGTGAGGCGGTGGGTGGGAAACCTAGGGCCCAGTCCTGGGCTTCGGGGGGCAGGGTGTGTGTGTGGGGAGCCTCTCTCCTCTGCCTTGTTCACTGCAGGAACCTGCCCCTCCCACCCCAGGATCTAGCAAAGCCCCGGCCCCCAGCCACTCCGCAGGCGGAGAGGGGATGAGGCCTGTGCAAGGCTGGGTACCCTGGGCCGGTTCTGCAGCTCTCTCTCCTGACTGGGGGGATGCTAGGTGAAGTGCTGGCAGAACTCGACCAGGACTCTTCCTAGAAAACACCATGTCTCTGGCGGCCTGGGCCACACGGTCCTTCAGGGAACCCGGGGGCAAATAAGGGATCTATTGGGGCTTCCAGCCCCTGCCACCTGTGGCCACGTGCTGGCCCCTCACTGGCTATCCCAGCCTTCCACCTCCGCCCCACGGCAGGTCCCTGTGGAGGTGGGAGACCAGGAGGCTTCCTGATGGGGGGCCTTGGCCAGGCGGTGACCGAGTGTGTGAACTGGAAGAGACAGACAGTGGGGTGTCTGCCCTCAAGGTCCTTTGCTTTCCGTGGACAGAGAAACCCCCTTCAGCCCCTGCCTGCCTGGCCCCACAGTACCAGCAGGAGGCCTGTCGGAGCGCCCCTGGCGGCTGCTGTTCCGATGATTGTCATATGTGCTATGAGACAGAATCAGATGTGCTTGGTGGGAGCTGGGGTGGGGGTAGGGGGGGTTCCAGGGCTCCCCGCTGCCTCTCCTGGTTCTCACGCCGATGCCTGAGCTGCACCCATCCCCTCTCCCCTCGCTGCTCCCTCCCACCTCCAAACCCGCCTGCCCGAGGCTCCTTCTTCCCCTGCTCTTCCTTTAACCCAGAACGTCACCCTGGGTCCCAGCCCCAGAGGGACTCGGCCTTCCTCAGCTGGGGGGCCTTGGCAGGAAGGGCCCCAGTTAGCCAGGTCAACAAGGTGAGTGGGGTGGGGCCTGGGGACCCCCCGAGACTGTCCTGCGGTAGCATCTGAGAGCTGGAACCCCATTTCCCCCCTTCGCCCTCACAGAAAGAAACGAAACAAAAGGAGCCGATGGGCGCGAGGGTGGCAGTGGGACCTCGAGGCGGGTGGGGGCCGGTGGCATCTTTCGGGGGGGTTGGGGGGGGCCAGGGCTTCAACAGGACACCTCCATGGTGTGGTTGACTTGGCCCAGCCCATCACTGCTCTCCGAGTGGGTGCAGGCCTGCGGGCGGCTGCCCTCCGCCGAGCTGGCGCTGGTGAGGGATGCGGTCCGAGAGCGGGCGAGCCGGGTCATGCTGGCTGAGGGCACTGCGGACAGAGGGGGAGCCGGGCGTGAGGGCCGGGGGGCCGGGCCGGGCACCGCAGGCGGGAGAAGGGCTCACGCAAGCAAAGCGGCCAGAGCAAGACCCGTTCTTCCGACGGCACAGAGGCCCGCCCGCAGCCGGGGCTCTGGCGAGCTCTGCCAGCCCGAGGCATGCAGCCAGCGGCGGGGAGCGGGCCGGGCCGGGCAGGGGCCGCGGATGCCAGCAGGACCCTCTGGCCACAGCGGGCAGAGACAAGGCCAGAGGGGTGGGAGGGGGGAGAGGCAGGGGCATGATTTCCGCGGGGCCTGCCTTGCAGGGAGGGTGGAGAGTGGGTGATTCTGCAAAGGAGGACCTGAAATCATTTCTGCCTCCATGATGAGCTTCACAAGCAAGACAGCCCGCCCCCCCATTGCTCGGCCACGTGGTCGGCTTGGGCCGGGCCAGGCCTGCCCTCGGGAGGGGCTGGTTGCAGCTGCCGAAGCTCCAGAAGGCACCCCCACCGCCCCCGGCTCCCCAAGACGGCTCTGCAGCCCAGCCAACCCAGAGCCCCCCAAAGGGGCCAAGCCCCGGCCACCCCGGATCTGCGCGCCGGAAGGTTCCACACCGCAGCGAGAGGCGCTGGCTGGGCGCAGCCAGAGGGAGGGGCGGGCGCCATGCATGGGGAGGGTGCAGGGCTACCTGCTCCCGCACTCAGCCTCCGGTCCTTCAAGTACGCGACTGGGAGCGAAGGCGGGCCGAGGGGCGGGAGGGAGACAGAACACGGTGAGGAGGAGGCCCGGGGCCGGGGCGAGGTGGGCGAAGAAGGGACGGAAGGATAGGGGGGGCTGGAAGCGGGGCCAGGGCCTCAGGGCGCCCCCTCCTGCCCGCCCGCCACGCAGCGGCCGGGAGGGAGTCCCCCAGCACAGGCTGCCCTCAGCCTGGCCCTGAAGCGCCCACAGCAGGGGGCACTTCTCACCGCGCCCCACCCCCAGCCTCTCCCAGCCCCTTGGGCCCATACCTGTCCCAGCGCCCTCCCCGCTGTGCTGGGCCTCAGGCCCCCCAGGGGCAGAACGGGGGAGGCTTGCGCCACCTTTCAAGTCCCCCCCCCCCCAGCTCTTGGCTGCCTGGTGGCATTTCTCTGGGGCCCTGGCAGGCGTTGCCCATCTCCCCCCCCCCCCCCAGACGCTGGCGGGATGCCTCCACGTTCCTGCTGTCCCCCTGCCTAAGGCCTGCTTCTCACAGAGGAGGGGCCCCCGGGCAGGAGGGGAGCTGTCCCTGGATGGGGCTCCTGCCTCCCCACCCCGGAGGCCCAGAGAACAAAACTTCAGGGAGAGGAAGGAAAAGTCGTGGGGAGAGGAGTCTGCTTCCAGCAGGAGCCAGGTGTGGGCAGCAGAGGGTGCGTGTGTGTGCATGTGTGTGTCCGTGCCCGCGCATGCATGTGCACATTTGTATGCATGTGTGTGTCTGTGTGTCCATGCATGTTTGTCCGTGCCTGCACGTGCATGTATACATATGTATGTGTGTGTGTGCACGTGTGTGTGTTGGGGGCTCACAAGTGCAGTCTGGATCTGAGCACAGGGGGTGTTTGGAGACAGAAGGGGGGAGGGGCGCGTCGGGGCCAGTGCTGCCCGCAGCCCCTACACCCCAAGATGCTCAGGATGCCACCAGCTGCCTGCGGGGAGAGAGCTCCCAGCGCCGGGGGCCCAGGCCCAGGCCGAGGCCGGGTGCTGCTGGGAAGCTCTCCCGACACCCCATGGCCCGTGTGCCAGGGCGATGGAGCCCTTGGTGGGTGGGGTACAAACCTTCAGGGGTATGAACCTCCCAGGACCCAGGAGAGCTGGGCACGGGGGTGAGGACGCCCCGGCAGCCGGGCCGTGTGGAGAGAGTGACCCAGCACCGGGGCCCCCCATCCAGGGCGCCCCGCCCACCTGCCAGGTGCAGCCGCTGCTGCCTGCGGCGGGGGGAGGGGGTGCGGGTACTCACTGTAGCCCATGCCTTGCAGGAAGTACTTGAAGGCCTCCGTCAGCTTCCCGGGCTGCAGGGGGGACAGGCACAAGCTCAACGGGCCCGTCTAGGACTGGGGGCGGGCGGGGGGCGGTCCCTCACCCCAGCCTAGGCGAGGGAGGGCGGGCTGAGTCTCACCTGCGTGACCTGTGGGAGCCCCCCGGAATCTGCCATCTGCAGGGGGAGAGGGGAGTGAGTGGAGCAGGGTCACCCCGAGCCTCGCCTGGCACCCCACACACCCACCCGCGCGGGCTCGGCTGGGCCCGGGGCTGGGGAGGAGGGTCTCACCTTCAGGAAGGTCGTGGTGGTGGGGTCCAGCTTGGAGTTGCACTCAACCTAAGGACGAGGAGCCGGCTGCAGCGGAGGGAGGGCACCCAGCCCCTGGGGGGGGGGCATGGGGAGCCCCCGGCCCCAGGTGCTAATTAATGCGAGTTCTCTCCCCAGAACCTGGAACCCCCAGGCTGCCTGTTCCCGGGGTCCCCACTGGTGGTGTAGCTGTGGTCGAGAATGACTCGTCCCATAAGGAAGGGGCCACATTTTAGAGCAAAGAGAGGTCTCAGTCTCTGGCCTGAAGTGGGTGCAGACGGAGGTGGGGTCGCACTTTGGGGGTGGGGGGTGGCCTGGCCCTGGCCCAGCTCCCCTAGGCCTCCGGGCCCCTCTGAGCGGAAGGAGGGGGTGTGACTGGTGGAGAAGGATGAGAGCCCACCCCCCCGACCCTCCCTGGTCCCTGAGGTGTCCCTGGGTCAAGCACTGGCCACTGACCGCAGCCCCGCGGCCCCTCCCTCCTGTCCCCGCCCTGGGTGGACGGAGCACCATCCCTCACTCACCACCCCGTCCTCAGCGGGCGCATTGTCCCCGACCACCAGCATCACGGGGCAGCTGCGGGCACAGAGGGGAGGGGCTGTCTGGCCTGGGCGAGGGTGGGGGCGAGGCGGGGCGGCAGGGGTGGCTGGAGGGCGAGGGGCGCTCACCGGAGGGTCCTGGCGTTAGGCACCGTCCCGGGCCGGTTGATGTCCAGGTCTCTGCGGCTGCGCGAAAGGGACAGGGACAATGGTCACTCCAGGAGCGGATAGGGCGCTCCCAGCCCTCTCCCATCCCAGCCATCCCTTCTCCCCACCGCGGCAATTAGGGCCCCAAGGCTTCGCTGGAGGCGTGGGTTGCGCTGCATAAATGGGGCCTCGGGGTCCCTTGGTGTGTGTATGACCCCCAAACTTCTTCCCAGACACCCAGACTCACGCCAGGCGGGCTCTCAGATTGGGCCCCGCCCACCCCACTCAGCGCTGCAGGGACGAGCACCCCCAGTGCGGTGGGACGGGGGCTTCCCACTCCCCACGGGTCCCCCCCACCCTGCACGCAGCTGGGCTCAGCCAGTCCGGGTCCGATGAAGAGAGGAGAAGGTGGGGAGTCGGGGGCCCTGACACTTCCCTGCTGGGCAACCCCCCAAAGGGCTCCATTCAGAAGCACAGCGTGAAGACCACCCCACCTCCTCCCAGGCACACTCCGGGCTCAGGTGGGGGGTCAGGATGCCCCCCCATCCTCATGGCTCCCGCCGGCCGGCCGTGCCCGGGGCAGAGGGGGAGGAATGCAGATGTCCTGCTCCCTCCGCCCTGCACGGGGCCACCCCAGGCAGGCAGTGACCCCTCTCCTCTCAGAGGCTGACTCTGCTCATCTGCGTCCTGGGGACGGTGTGGCCCGTCTGCCTGCGCCTCTCAGTGTGTGTGTGGGGGCTGTACTGAGGGGTCCCGGGCCGAGCCCGCACCCCACCTGTTGTACATGTTCCAGAAGAGCTGCAGGTTGGCCTGGTTCACCACGTTCCGGATCTGCTCCCGGTAGCTCTGCACCAGCTCCGAGTTGTTCATCAGCTCCTCCTGGGCAGACAGAGCGAGGGTGGGGACGCGGGCGCCCAGGGGGGCGCTCCTGGCGGGGTGGGGGCGGGTGGAGACCCCCCCCCCAAAGTGGGAGGCGGGACCCCAGGAGGGCAGGGGAAGCTCCATGGAGCTGAGGGAGGTCTCCCCACACCTGTCTCTCAGGGGCCCCAGCAGAGGACAGAGCGAGGCAGGTCAGATGCCGCCTCCTCCCCAGCCCTCCTCCTCCTGCCCGGCGGGGAGGGGCAGAAGCGGGCCCTTCAGCAGCTGTGAGGCCCCCCGAGACCCCCAGCCCGCCAGCTCCCCCCCTGTGAGGCGGTGCCACGCCCTTACCTGGCTGAAGAGGTGGGATAGCACCGTGTCGGGGAGCGTGCTGGTGAGGCCGGAGAGCTGCAGGCCAGGTGGGGGTCAGTGTGAGCCCGCCCCTCCCCGCCCCACCCCTCCTCCCCTCACCCCGCCAGGGGGACCACACTCACCTTGGTGGCAGCCCAGTCGATCCAGCCCTTGCCGTTGGGGTCGATGTTCATCAGCACCAGCCCCTCCACCAGGTCGGGGAAGATAAGCTGCCGGGAGAGGAAGACAGGGCTTGGGGGAGTGGGACCGGGCAGGGAACCCCGAATTTCCCACCCACGAGTCGGGCTGTGAGATTCTGGCCCCGCCTCTCTCAGGGCGTGGGGGGTCTGAGGGGGACATGCCGGGACCGCTTCTAGATGCCACCGGTGACCCAACCCTCACAGCTGGGGACCCGCGTGCCCCTCGTCCAGCGGCCCGGCTCAGCCTGCCCTCCTGGGAGCTTTCAAACTCATGGGTTTACATATTTATTTATTTTTTATTTATTTACTTAATATATTTTATTGATTTTTTAGAGAGGAAAGGAGAGGGAGAGTTAGAAACATCGATGAGAGAGAGACATTGATCAGCCGCCTCCTGTACGCCCCCTACTGGGGATGTGCCTGCAACCAAGGTACATGCCCTTGACCAGAATCGAACCCGGGACCTTTTAGTCCGCAGACCGACGCTCTATCCACTGAGCCAAACCGGTTTCGGCCTCATGGGTTTATTTTGAATCCATGCCTGTATCACTGTTTTTAAGTATATTTTTATTGATTTCAGGGAGGAAGGGAGGAGAGGAGAGGGAGAGGGGGAGGGCGAGGGAGACGGGGGTGAGAGAGAGAGAGAGACACCAATGATGAGAGAGAAGCATTGACCAGCCCCCTCCTGCACGCCCCCTACTGGAGATCAAGCCCACAACAGAGACATGTGCCCTGACTGGAAATCAAACCGTGACCTCCTGGTTCATAGGTCGAGGACATTCAGCCACTGAGCCCCTTTTTCACCCCTTTCAATACACGGCTGGAAAGGCCGCTGTTCTAGAACTGAGGACTGAACATCGCCGGTAAGACATCTTTTTTCTTTGCGGTTATAAACAAGGAAGCCCTGGTGATGTTGATTGTAGAACCAAAGCCTGTTTGTTAGACGTGGGACCCACGTTTTCTGTCCCTCCATTTCCCCCCGTTTAGGGGGCCCTCTGTATCCGATGCACATGTGATGTCAAGGGTGGGGGACAGGGCCTGGCCTACAGTGAACAAAAGGTGCAAGCGCTGGAACTGGACCGAGAGTTGGAAATACCCGGTCATTTTTTGGCAGAAAGAAGTCCTCTGGATCCTGAAAGTGAAGTGTCTGTTTTTGGGGATGAAAAGCTTGTGGCTCCTACCCGGCACGATGTTTTTGAAACGTTGACTTTCACTAAAGCCTCGCCGACCGGAACGTACGTGTTATTTCTGGTTGAGACAGGACTGGTGTCAACCAGTATTACCCTAATTAGTGGGTGAGTGATTAGGATAATCCTGGTCTTGTGGCTAGAGCAATTAGTTGTGTAGTTTGCTGATAACAGAAATTTTGGCTTTAGGTAATAGTTAAGCCAGTTATGGTTTATACTCTTGAGGAAATGTAGGGAAAAAGTAACCTTTTTAAAAGAAATTCTCACCCCAGGATATTTTTTTCCATTGATTTCTAGAGAGAGTGGAAGAGATGGGCAGGGGGAGAAAGTGAGAGAGAGGGAAAGAGAGAGAGAGAGAGAGAGAGAGAGAGGGAGAGAGAGAGAGAGGGGCGATGGGTTGCCTCCCTGCATGAGCCCCGACCAGGGCCAGGGATTGAACCTGCAATGGAGGGACGTGACTTTGACTGGGAATCAAACCCAAGACCCCTCAGTCCGAGGGCTGATGCTCTAACCACTGAGCAGACCAGCCAGGGTGAAAAAGATGTTAAAAAACCCGTTTCCTGAGGGACGAAGGGGAAGAAAAGGCTTGTCCAAGGGAAGAGGAAGCGGGGAGAGGAGGAGCTTGGGAAGGAAGAGCAGGAAAGTCACTGTGGCTGAAGGGCCGCCCCTCGAACACCGGCCCTGGGTGGGGGGTGGGGTGCGGGGGGGAGACTCACGGCAAACTTGGCCAGCACATAGGCTCCGGCTCCCACTCCGATGCCAATCACGCACTTGAACCTGCAGGAGAGCGAGGACGTTCGTTCGGGCTAAAGCACGTCAAACTCGTGGCCCACGGGCCGCATGCCTGGTTTAGTGGCCCGTGTGAGCCTGAGTCTGACATGCTCGCTCTAGGGCCAGCGGTGCCATTTCTCCTAAAGGTCGTCAGAGCCGGCCTCACTCACAGCCCTTGGGCCCAGCCAGAGCTTGCTGGTCATGTGATGGTGGTGGGCACCCCTTGGGCCCAGCCAGAGCCCGTGGCCATGGGGTGGCAGTGGGCACAGGGACGGGGTGGGCCTCACTCACCCGAAGTGCTGCACCACGCTGGGGAGCATGGCGGCCAGCTGCTCCATGGACGGGAACTGGTACCTGTGGGAGGGGCAGCGGGTCAGGCCCAGGTGTGGCTCGGGGCGCAGAGCTGGGGCGAGTCGTGGGGGGTGGGGAGTTCAGGTACCTACCCCTGAGGAAACTGGGACGCCCCCACCTGCTGCCCGGGCGCATCCACGTGGCACACCACGAAGTGCTTGGTGATCTCCTGCATGTCCTCGAAGTTGAAGAAGGTGTTGAAGCACAGCTTGTCTGCAAGCGCACACCGGAGGCTGAGCCGAGGGCTGGGGGGCCCCAGCTTCTGGGGGGGCTAGGGGGCAGCCTCAAGGACTAGTGGGGAACCTAAGGCCCAAGTGGCTAAGGACACAGAGCTGAGTGTGTGGGGAGCTTCAGCGGGAGGAGGGCAGGCCTCACCCCCCTGGCAGATCTGAGGTGGGGAACGGCTGGCTGAGGGGGGAAGGGGGGGTAAGTGGGGGAGACACACTTACGATTGAGGCCCACATCGTGGTAGGTGAGGATGGCCGGGCGGTTCCCCTTGGGGGAGCCCCGGATCACCACATGCAGAAGGCCGTAGGGCGTCTCAATGTCATGTTCCTGGAGAGAGAGAGAGCGAAGGTGTCTGGGCATCCCCGCTCCTGGCTCTGCCGGGGGGAGGGCTGGGGGGCCGCCGGGAGCAGCTGGGCCTGCGGTGGGGTCCCCAGGGCGGGACACACAGTCTCACACAGAAGCAGAGAGGACGCGGCAGGCGGAGCGCCCTTCCCAGGGCCCCAGGATGGGAAAGCCTGGTCCCCTTCGCAAACCAGCCCGCGGGGGGGCTGTGGGGCCCAGGCCCTGCTGCAGGCAGCCTCGGGGTCCAGGGAGGCCCCTTTCCCCATCTCCCTAGGACAGCTCTGCCCCCACAACCCCCTCCCGAGGCCCAGCCTCACCTGTCCTCCCCTCCCCCACTAGAAGCTCCTCAGTCCTCAGTCCTCTGTAACCCCAAGCCCACCAAACCCCACCTCCAATGCCCACACCTGGAGGCTCTGGCTCCCGCCTTTCCTTCCCCCCTGAAGCCCCTCCCTGCGAGCCCCAAGGCCTATCCTTCAGGAAGGGCCCAGTCAGACACCCTCCCCTCCCCCCACCCCTGCCTCCGGCTGTGGCTGCTCCTGGCTGCTCCCTGGGTGGAGCCGGGTGCGATGTTGGAGACCCTGACGGTGTGACTCTGGGCCAGGCTCACCCCGTCTCTGTCCTCGGCCCGTCTCTGTCCTCGGCCCTCTGTGTGTGTATGTGGGGGGGCTCTGAGGACTAAGGAAGCTCCTGTCTGCGGGAGGTCAGCCCTCGGAGAACAGAGGAGAACGCCCGGGGGAGGGGGCCGCTGGGCTGGGCTGGTCGCTCTGCAAGACGGTCGCTCAGGCCCTTCACTGGGGTGACTCCCCAGGGGCCAGCCCCAGCTGGGTACCCGGACGGTCCTGCCCGGCCAGGGAGCCCTGGAACTGGCCACTGAGCTGGAGGTGGGTGAGCGTCAGGGCAGGAAGGAAACAGCACGTGATGAGCACCTACTGTGTGCCAGGGGTCTGCACGTGGGGGGCACTTAGTTCAAAGAGAACCAAAGCTCCTTCCCCGACAGGAAAGGACAGACTCGGGAGGGGAGACAGCTTCTCGGGGACTGGCCTTTGGGGTCTGAGCTCAGCGGGAGGGACACGGCGGTGCGGCCCCTCCTCATAAGGCCACACCCTGAGCCAACCTTCTGCGGTGAGAGACACCCTGTCCCCCGCTGGGTGGGCCCAGCTCCCCACGGCCTCCCCGTCCCAGGCCTGTCCTCCCGCAGGGCCCCCCACCAGCCACGCTTCTGGCTCGCTGACCACGGACTGGACGCTCTGCCCGCTCCCAGGGACCTCAGCCACAGAGCAGCGTCCTGAGGCTGCAAAGGAGAAATGCGGAGCCCAAGGTCAAGGCCGGAGCGGGAGGGCAGGCCTTGCCAGGTGCAGACCTCCGTAAGCCGGAGGCTGCCCTTTCTGAGATCAAGTGTGAGCGGAGAGACGCCGCCATACTGTACCCCCAACTCCCCACCCCTACGCCGCCATATTGTACCCCCAATTCCTCACCCCTCAGCTCTAGAGGGTGGGGTGGGGGACAGGAGAGATGGAGGGCAGGAAGGATGCCCCCCATGGAGGGGGGCTGGGGGTGGGGGCAGGAGGGTTGGGAGGCAGGAGGGGTGGAGGGCAGGAGGGGTGCACAGTGCCATGGAGGGCGGACTGGGGGTGGGGGCAGGAGGTTTGGGAGGAAGGAGGGGTGGAGGTCAGGAAAGATGCCCCCCATGGAGGGGGGCTGGGCCCAGGGGTGCCCCCCATGGAGGAGGGCTGGGCTAGGAGGGGTGCACAGTGCCACGGAGGGCGGACTGGGGGAGGGGGCAGGAGAGGTGGGGCAGGAGGGGTGGAGGGCAGGAAGGATGCCCCCCATGAAGGAGGGGCTGGGGCAGGAGGGGTGGAGGGCAGGAGGGGTGGAGGGCAGGAAGGATGCCCCCCATGAAGGAGGGGCTGGGGCAGGAGGGGTGCACAGTGCCATGGAGGGCGGACTGGGGAGGGTGGGAGGCAGGAGGGGTGGAGGGCAGGAGGGGTGCCTCCCCTGCAGGGCGCGGCTGGGGCGGGCGGGAGCCCGTGGAGCAGAACTGCAATGCGCTTGCGGCAGGAAGGGCAGTTCCCGGGCGCACGGGTCACGGCCGCCCTTCCAGGCGCAAGCCGGGGCGCGGGGGGGGCGGCGGCTCTCACACCCAGGCAGTCTGAGGGCCCCCCCAGCCCCGGCGGCTGCCGCCCTGAGGGCCCCTCCCGGGGCGGGGGCGCCGTGGGGGCCTCGGCAGGGAGGGGAGCTCCCGTCTGGCGGGGAGAGAGCGGGGGGCTGCACCCAGCGGGCCCCCCCCAAGGGCGGCAGCCCCCACACCCAGGGCGGAGCCCCCCACCCGGGACGGAGCCCTCCCATTGGCTCCTGGTGACGTCACCACCCGCCCCCGGGTGGGCGCCGCGGGAGGCGCTGCGGCAGCCGGTGCCCCTCGGCCTGCGCGGCCCCCCTCGCCCTTGACCTTGAAGCTGCGGCGGCGTTTCGGGGCGCGGGGTGCGGGGGGGCGGGGGCTCCCGCATCCACCGCCCGCAGAGCCGGCCGGGCGGCGTGCGGTCTGGGTGCGAGCGAGCGGCCAGCCGGGGCCGGGGGTGCGGGAGCCGGTGCGCCCCGGTCCCCCCGCGCCGAGGAGGACCAGCGCCCTGGGCACTGCTACGGGGGAAAGGAGGCGCCATGCAACCCACCTGGGGACGCCCCATCCTCCTCCCCGCACCCCCAAAATGAGGCACTACCGCC
The DNA here is from genome assembly GCA_011751065.1 of Lasiurus cinereus. Lineage (NCBI taxonomy): Eukaryota > Metazoa > Chordata > Mammalia > Chiroptera > Vespertilionidae > Lasiurus > Lasiurus cinereus. The sequence goes on along the minus strand of JAAGEH010000452.1, from coordinate 5,069,084 downwards.
CCTCTGGCCGCCCCTGCAGGGTCCCGGCCTCAGGCGCGGCCAGCACCGCCCCAGGCCTCCCTGCAGCGCCCTGGGGGCCACAGGGGGTGGGAGGGGGCGCCCTGCAGCTCACCTGGGAACGTCACCCCCAAAATAAGGCACTACCACCCCTCTGGCCGCTCCACGCCCCCCCCCCTTTGCAGGATCCCGGCCTCAGGCCCGGCCAGCCCCCGCCCCAGGCCTCCCTGCAGCGCCCTGGGGGCCCCGGGGGGTTTGGGGGGGCGGCGGGCGCCTCCGGAGGAAGGAGGAGGGGCTGCGGTTTGCAGGTGCAGCCGCCGAGCGGGGCAGCCCGCGGGGCCGGGCGCTCAGACACCCGCAGGCACTCAGCCTCCCGGGGCGCCGGCGGGGAGAGGCGCCCCGAGCGCCCACCTGGCACCGCGCAGCCCCGGCCCGGCCCGCGCCCCTCCGCGCCCCCGCCCGCCCGGCAGCGCCCCCCGCCGGCCGGGTCCTCCCGCCCGGCCCCCCGCGGCCCGCACTCACCCCATCCCAGCACTCGGGCATCTCGCCGCGGGGGGACGGCCGGGCCGGGCCGCGCAGCGCGCACAAAGGCCGGAGTCTCGGCGCCGGAGGCGGGCGGCTCCAGCGGGAGGGAGACAGCGGCGCTGCGACCCGAGGAGGCGACGCGCCGCCGCCGTTTATACGCGGGGCCGCCCGCCCCCGGCCGGTCCCGCCTCCCCGCGGCGGCCTCGGGCCAGCCATTCGCGGAGCCCGCAGCCCCCGCGTCCGGATTGGCTGCCGGGAGACACACCTGGCTCCCATTGGCTCCTGAGGTAATCGCTCACCCAGCCCCCCGCCCCCCCACCTCCTAGCAACGCAGCATCCTGGTTGGTCCTCAGCCTCTGCATCCCGAGCCCCTTAGCAACACAGACGCGCACACGGAGCGCTGCAGCCCACCCACCACCGCCGCACAGGGGGGCCCGGCGGGTGGGCCCTGGGTCAGGCACCCGCGAGCCTCTCGGGGACCGCACAGGTGTGCCATTGACCTATAGTTTGGGGAACCCCGGGGGGCCTGAGGGGCCCCCAAGCCCAGTCTCCATCTCAGGAGGGCCTGGACCACAGCCTGGAGGGGATGTGGGAAGTCACGCCCTTCTTCTTCACCGTCCCCCTGTCCCCCAAAGGTCTCCCCTAGGGCACACCCAGTGCTTGTCCACACTGCAGAAAGGGGGTTCTGGGCACAGGGGCCGGGGTAGATTGCAGGACCAGGAGTCTGGTGCGCACACACCAGCTCTGCCCTCCCCACCCCCATCCTGCATCCAGGACTGCGGGCCTGCCCACCTCCAAAGACCCACCCAGCACGGGGCCTGGCTCCCAGATCTCAGGGGAGCGGCACATGTGAGCCACCCCAGGTCCCAAGCCCGGATCCCACCCCAGAACCAAGGGGCGCTGGGTGGGGCGCTGGCCAGGGACAGGCAGGGAGAGAAACAGAGGAGACAGGGAGCAAAGGAGAGCAGAGGAAGAGAGGAAATAGGCCAGCGAGGGGGTAGAGGAGGGAGCCCAAGGACAAGAAGGAGCAGCAGAGCGGGGAGGGGTGCCGGGCGCTGTGCCCCCATTCTGTCTCTTTGCTGAAGGGCCGCGCCACTGGCTCCAGCCGGCGCACCGACTGGCTGCTTGGGGGAGGCAGTTACGGCCCTTCTCGGGGTGCCTAGTGACCTGTCAACACCTGCCAGGCATGCCTGTGCCGGGGGGAGGGGAGGGGGCCTGAGAACCTTCCCTGCCCCTTCTCTGACCTCTCGCTCAGAGGCCTGGCCCAGGGCAGCCAGGGAGTGGATCGGGGTGTCCTGGGTCCCTCACATCCTGGCTATTCTCCCTGTCTGTCCCCTGCAGCCACTGGGACCCAGGAAGAGGCTCCAGCCGCTGAGGCCGCTGCGAAGGCACAGCCCACAAGACCCTCCCAGCTGCTTCTCAAAGAGGGGGCAGATGCCCTTCCTTCCTCTCTGCCACCACACCCTGCTCCTCCGTGGTTCCCATCCCATCTTACGCCCGCTCGAACCGCTGACCGCTGCGTGGTCTGGCCGCCCTTGGTGAGAAGCTGACCTTGGCCACTGCCCACTCCAAGCCGCGGCCCCATTTCTGCTCAGCCACGTGCTTCATATCCCCAGCACCGAGTGGAAATCCCAGCCCCCACCCACACGCTGGGAGACCGTGGGCAAGGGGTAACTTCCCGGTGCCCCCAGCTCCTCACTTGAACGCGGGAAGTGTGCCTTCCATACAGGGTTGCTATGAGAATGCCCTGCCCGGGTCCTGCCCATGTCTGGAAGAAATGGGACAGACCATGTGCCTTCCCCAACCGCTGGCCCCTTCCCTGGAGGCTGTGCAGCTGTGGCTACCCGAACCCAGGCCTGCTACACAGCTCGGCCACATCTCTGCTGTGTGACCTTGGGCAGGTCAGTCGACCTCTCTGAGCCTCCTCATCTATAAGTGGGAAAACAGCAGTGCGGATCACACGTGATGCTCACAGACCTACGAGAAAGGATCCGAAAGCCTTACGAACGCCTTAGCACCCTGGGCATCATTAAGAGTAGCAAATGCGCCCGGCTGGCATTGCTTAGTGGTTGAGCATCGACCTATGTATGAACCGAAAGGTCAGGGTTCAATTCCCGGTCAGGGCACTTGCCCAGATGCCGGTTTGATTGGCAGGAGGCAGCCAATCAATGATTCTTTCTCATCATTGAAGTGTCTATTTCTCTCTCCCTCTCTCTTCTTCTCTGAAATCAATAAAAGAAATCATTTTTTAAAATATATATATTTTATTGACTTTTTTTACAGAGAGGAAGGGAGAGAGATAGTTAGAAACATCAATGAGAGAGAAACATCGATCAGCTGCCTCCTGCACATCCCCTGCAACCAAGGTACATGCCCTTGACCAGAATCGAACCTGGGACCTTTCAGTCCGCAGGCTGATGCTCTATCCACTGAGCCAAACCGGTTTCAGCAAAAGAAATAATTTTTTTTTTTTAAAGAGTAGCAAATTCGTATCGGAATATCTCCATGTGCCAGGATCTACTCAAATGCTTTACACGTGTTCCTTTTATCTTCTTAACTCCCCCTTTACAGTGAGGAAGACGAGGCAGGGACTGGCTGCTCTGGGGTTTGATGGCACCGGGTCCCCCTCCTGGGGAGGGGGCCACACATTCCCACCCTCTCTCGGGGGCAGGAGGACAAAGAGGACAGGCCTGCCCTGGCCTCTGGCTGGGCCTCACTGTCTCACTGCCACCTCCCTCCCCTCCCTCCCTCCCAGGTCTCCTGTCTGTCCCCTCCTTCCAAGCCTGTCCTGTCCTTCAGCTCCAGGGCCTCTGTATGTGGAGCTGGAGCTCCCGGGGGATTGGAGCATCCTTGCCGGGGCTCGTGACCCAGGCTGGGCTCGCAGACGCGGAGCCGGGCTGCAGAGCAGCCGTCTGGGGAGGAGCCAGCACGCCGCCCCGCCAACACGTCACCCTGGCAGACCACGAGGCTGGGGCTGTCCTGGGGCTCGGACCGGGACCCCCAGGGAAGTCAGGCCCAGGCCTGGGGTCTGAGCTGGTTCAGTGTGTGCTGGGGGCCAGCGGGGCCCCAGAACTGGAGAGGCTCCCCACTGGGTCTGCTGCCAGAGGGTTAGAGTAAACGGGCCACTCGGGAACTCAAAGGGGAGGCCTGCCTGGCGAGCGGGAACAAAAACAAAGGGCGACTGCAGTTTTCACCGGGAATCTGGCATCACGCGAAAGAGGACATGGTTGTCCCGGCAACAGCTGCCATGGAAACAGGGAGCTATTTTGGAGCCTCAGCCTGGCTTTCATTGGAGGAAAATGCTGATTCAGATGACAGCATCCCTCCCTCCCGTCTCCATCCTCGCTCCCCCAGGCCTCCCTTCAGGATGGGGGTCGGGGGGCAGGCAGAGCCACTGCGGACAGTGAGGGTGGCCCTGTCACCTGAGGCACATGGAAGGGTGTGACCCTCCTCAGGGACTAGCCAGCTGTCGGCCCCCCAGATCAGGTGCCTGAGTCTTACCTTCCAGTCCGTGTCCTCGGCAGAGAGGAAGGTGTCAGAATTCTCCTGAGGGAGCAAACAGAGGGGATGGGGTTAGGCCCTGGCTGGCCAGGGGCCCACGTGGGCTTGGCCTGGAGCAGACTAGCTTCCTGTTCCCCATTCCCTTTTTTTAAAAAATATATTTTATTGATTTTTTACAGAGAGGAAGGGAGAAGGATAGAGAGTTAGAAACATCGATGAGAGAGAAACATCCATCAGCTGCCTCCTACACGCCTCCTACCGGGGATGTGCCCACCACCAAGGTACATGCCCTTGACCGGAATCGAACCTGGGACCTTTCAGTCCGACGCTCCATCCACTGAGGCCTTTTTTTTTTTTTTTTTTTTAAGGGAGGGAGGAAGAGAGAGAGAGAGAAACATGGATGTGGGAGAGACACATGGATCTGTTGCCTCCTGCACACACCAGAGCAAGACTGAATCCGAAACTTAGGCATATGCCCTGACAGGGAATTGAACCCGAGACCTTCTGGCGCATGGGGCGACACTCCAACCAACTGAGCCAGCTGGGCCAGGACCCCAGTCATCTGAATGTTAACGAGAGTGACCCAGGCATCCCCAGGGCCGGGGGCCGGGCTGTAAGTGCTCACATCGATCTCCCTGTTCCTGGAAAATGTGAAGATGCCCTTTGACAGGAGGGGAGGGGGAGGCTCGGAGAGGCCGAGCCGCAGGCCACCGGGTGTGGAATCCGTTAGTGCGGACCCACAGCTTTCCCCTGAGGCTGGGAAAGAAAGCTCGCCAGGCTTCACCACCACAAGGAAGTAGCGGGGAGCCCTCGCCGGTTTGGCTCAGTGGGCAGAGTGTCGGCCTGTGGATCAAAAGATCCCGGGTTCGGTTCCAGTCAAGGGCACGAACCTTGGCTGCAGCCTACCCCTTGGCCTGAGTCCTGGGCAGAGCCTGGTGTAGGAGGCAACCAATGGGTGTGTTTCTCTCACATCGATGTTTCTCTCTGTCTTTCCCTCTCTCTTCTGCTCTCCCTAAGGGGGGGAAATCAGTGGAAGTAAAGGGTAGAAATAACTCTGGAATCCAACCCTAGGGCCTCATGGGACAAAATAACCATCTCAAGTGCTTCGGTCCCACTGACCCTAGAGCAGCGGTTCTCAACCTGTGGGTCTCGACCCCTTTGGGGATCGAACGACCCTTTCACAGGGGTCGCCTACGACCATCGGAAAATGCAGATATTTACATCACCATGCATAACAGTAGCAACATTTCATGGTTGGGGGTCACCACCCCATGAAGAACTGTGTGCAAGGGTCGTGGCCTTAGGAAGGTTGAGAACCACTGCCCTAGAGGCACACTGTTGGCGATACTTGCTCTCAACCCTCAGAGCTGGCACAGAAAAGACAGAGAAGCCCTAACCGGTGTGGCTCAGTGGATAGGGCGTCGGCCTGCAGACTCAAGGGTCCCAGGTTCGATTCCGGCCAAAGGGCATGGACCTTGGTTGTGAGCCTATCTCCAGTGGGGGGTGTGCAGGAGGCAGCCGATCGATGTTTCTGGCTCTATCTCTCTCTCCCTTCCTCTCTGTAAAAAAAAATCAATAAAATACATTAAAAAAATAAAAAAGACAGAGAAGCTGGGGAGCAGAAAAGGCCCAGCAGGTGGGGAAGCACTGGGCACTGCCAGACACCACACTGCCCAGCGGGGACCCTCCTGGGCCTCCCAGAACTAGCGGTTAAGTTCAGCCTCATCCCCTGATTGCTGTGTGACCTTGGCCAAGTGGATTAACCTTTCTGTGCCTCATGGTCTTCCCACTATTGCAATGGGGATCACACTTTGCAAGAGCCTCCCAGGCAGCCGATGGACATTTTCGCTTTCACATCAATGCCGCTCTCTCTCTTCCCCTCCCTTTCTCTCTCTCCCAAAACCAATAAAAACATTTAAAATTTTAAAAGAGAGCCTCCCAGCCGCAAAGACAGCCAGTGTCGCCGGACACGCCCCAGAGGGGGACGAGGCTCCGAGGTGGCTGCCCTAAGTGTTCCTGGCCTGGGGGTGGCCCCAACCCAAGGAGGATCTGGGGGGCAAGACCGGAGGGAAGACACGCGGTTCTCTTCTTGGCCACCAGGGGACGCTCTCCGGGCGACTCACCAGCTCGGTGGCGTCCAGGCCCCGCAGCAGCGGCTTCTCCTCGGGGAACCTCAGCTCCTGCAGCCCCGCCATGGTCACGTCGTGGAGCAGGAGCCCTGGGGGGGGGGAGGGCGAGGTTGGGGTTGCTGCGGCGGGGCGCCCGGTCCCTGCCCTGACGCCCCCAGCGCGAGCCCGGGAGCTGCTCCATCTGCAGGCTCCCTCCCTGGCTCTGGGTGTCACCGTTATATTTGTTTTCTTCCTTCCTTTCTTTTTTTATTATTATTATTTTTTAAATTAAATCTTTATTATTCAGATTATTGCATTTGTTCTTTTTTTCTTTTTTAAATATATTTATTGATTTCAGAGAGGAAGAGAGAGGGAGAGAGAGAGAGAAACATCAGTGATGAGAGAGAATCATTGATCGGCTGCCTCCTGCACGCCTCCAACTGGGGATTGAGCCCACCACCCGGGCATGTGCCCTTGGCCGGAATTGAACCTGGGACCCCTCAGTCTGCAGGTCGACGCTCTATCCACTGAGCCAAACCGGCCAGGGCAGTATTTGTTTTCTTAAAAGTTCAAGCGTGTTTTGCCGTAGCTGGTGTGGCTCACTGGATAGAGCATGGGCCTGTGGACTGAAAGGTGCGGGTTCAATCCCCTTCAAGGGCACGTACCTCGGTTGCAGGCTCCTCCCTGGCCCCGGCCGTGGACATGAACTAGAAATTCATAACAAAAAAACTAACATTGCTCTGCCGGCATGGCTCAGTGGTCGAGCATCCACCTATGAATCAGGAGGTCATGGATCAATTCCAGGTCAGGGCACATGCCCAGGTTGCAGGCCCCATCCGGGTGTGTGTGTATGTGAAAGCCGATCAATGATTCTCTCTCATTATTGCTGTTTTTATCGTCCTCTCTGAAATCAATAAAAATATTTTTTTAAAAATTAACACTGGCCAATAAACACGTGAGAAGACATGAAATCTCACTAGAAGTTAAAGAAAGGCAGAGGAGAAACAGAGCCCTTATTTTGGCCCATGGAACCGGCTAAAACCTGCTGAGGCCGGCACTTTCCTCAGGCTGCCTGTGCGTGCATGCACGGCCGCATCTTGCCGGAGCGCAGCTTTGCAGGTTGAATTAAAATTAGTGCTGAGTCCATACTCTTGGACTCAGCAAAGAGTCTGGGAGAAATTTCTTAAGGGACCGAGAGGGCATCTCCCGGTTTGATCGGTAGGATCGCTCTCCACAGCACCGTTTATAAAACGAGAGGAAAACGGGAAGACGCGAGGCGTCCACGGATAGGGCGTTAGTTAGCACAAAGGATGGGTCGGTGACTTAGGAAAGATCTTACTAACCTGGGAAAATGCGCGTGTCACAATAAACAGAAAAGGCAATTGTAAAACACAATATCATCCAAATGGTGAGGAATACAAACAGCCCCACCGAAAAGCCGGGGAGGATGTACATCCTCGAGCTAACAGGCGTTATCTCCGGCGGAAGACTGAAAACTGCAGCCTGGAATCTGAACTCAGGGGAAAACAACATAAAAAAAAAAAAAAAAAAAGCCGGGACTGGTTTGGCTC
>JAAGEH010000452.1:4997195-5046241 GCA_011751065.1 Lasiurus cinereus | reverse complement strand
AGGCTCTGAGCTACCCCGCAGCGGCCACCAGCGTGGGGAGCGCTGATGAGAAACCCCACCGTCTGCCTCTTTGGGAAGAAGCTGAAGGAGCAGGCCTGCGAGTCCCTGCCTTTGAGGCTTGTTTGTCCTTCAGAACAAACTCTGGGCACATAACCCGGGAGGGCGTCGGGGGAGGGCGTGTGTGTGTGTGTGTGTGTGTGTGTGTGTGTGAGAGAGAGAGAGAGAGAGAGAGAGAGAGAGAGAGAGAGAGAGACACGGAGGCTCCGAGAAAGAGCCCTGGACAGACAGGAGGAAGCCCTCCAGCCGGGGAGCTGCGACTGAGCCAGCTCCTGGGACCCGGAGATGGGACATGGGACGGGCCTGCGCCCCCCCTGCGCTTTGGCCCAGGCCAGGCAGACGTCGGCCGCCTACGTTTCTGGAAGAAAACAGAGGTGCTGTCCCTGAGCGATGGGGTCCCACAGGGAAGGCTGCCACGCAGTCTCCCCCAAACCAGTCCTCTGGCTCTGGCCTCCAGAGTCACTGTCCATCCCTGGGGCCTGAGGACACGACCTCTCCCTGGAGATCTGTTCGCCGATGGAGACCCCAGGGGCCAGGAGGGGGGGGTACTGAGCTGTGATTAAGCGAGGCCAGGCGTGCACCTCCTTTTATCTCAGCGAACTCGCTCTCTCCACAGACGTCCGCACGCTGGCCCCGGCACCTTTCTCTCCCAGGACCGACGATGGCAGCGGCAGAAAAGCCTTTCAGAAGCACAGTTGCCGGTGGAAATAAGCCTGTCACCACACCGAGGTTTTCTCCGTTTTTATTGATCTTTTCCAAAGGCCGTAAACATTGGAAACCTGATCTCCACTGATTCAGCGAGAAGCATCCTCTGAAACGAGCTCACGGCCTGAGAAAATGCTCGCTGGACGGCTCAGTTCTTTGAAAAGAAGCCCAGTGCCTGGCCAGGGTGGCTCAGTGGGTTGGAGCGCCCTCCAGTGCGCGGGTTTGATGCCCAGCCAGGGCACATATCCAGGTTTCCGGTTTGAACCCTGGTGAGGGCACGTGCAGGGAGCAACTGATTGCTTCTCTCTCACATCGATGGTTCTCCCTCTCTCCTTCTCTCTCCTTCCCTCTTTCTCTCTCTTTTTAAATGTTTTTATTGATTTCAGAGAGAGGAAGGGAGAAGGAGGGACAGAAACAGCAATGATGAGAGAGGATCATTGAACAGCTGTCCCCTGCAGGCTCCCCTGCTGGGGACGAACCCCCCCTCCCCCCTTGCCCCGACTGGGAATCGAACGGTGACCTCACGGTTCATGGATCAATGCTCAACCACTGAGCCACCCCGGCCGAGCTTTAAAAAAGAGCAATGAAAAATTTTAAAAATATGCACATTTACAAAAAAAAAAAGGAGCGCATTACTTAATATTTACCCGGAATCTTGGGTAAAGCAGCGAGTGTGTGGGCATGAAATGCTAAATTAGAAAATGACAGTGTCTTTGGAGAAGCTTTCAAAATGTTTCGCTCCTGAACCGAAGAGACAGCCAAGTGCTAAGTCCTCTCGTTCCCATTAAGATAAGGCCACTCTCCAGGAACAGCTGTGGTCTCTGTCCCTCCTGTGATCCTGGCAGTAATTAAGCAAAGGCCATATGTTGGCTTGCATGCTGGCTTCTGCCTCGTCTTTCTTGGGGCATTGAGATGCAATCTTGCCACACTAAAATCCTTCCTTTCTGAAATCAATATATATATATATATATATATATTTCAGAGAGGAAGGAAGAAGAGAGAGAAACGTCAATGGTGAGAGAGAATCATGAATCAGCTGCCTCTTGCACGCCCCACACTGGGGATCAAGCCCACCACCCGGGCCTGTGTCCTGACTGGGACTCGAACCGTGACCTCCTGGTTCATAGGTCGATGCTCAACCCCTGAGCCAGGCCTGGACTCACCACACTTTCCTTCACTAAGTCACACCATTCTTCTCTCCCTGCTGCAGTGAAATCTGTACTCACTCCTCAGCTGTTCACTTGCTTTTCCTCAATCAAAAAATAAAATAAAATAAAAAAATCCAAAACCCACGCGCTGTCCGCCGGGAAGAAGTTTACTTGCAAAAGGGAGGCATGAGAATCGCGTGGGAGCACAGAAACTTCTTTCTTCAAGGGCGATAGGGAGCAGAAACATCACCCAGATCTAAAACCCGGGGCTTTTGGGGTTTGGTTTTGATTGGCCAGAGGCGGGCAGGGTTCTCCGGCTGTGTGTGTTCTCCCTGCGGGCGCTGACGTTGGTGGAGAAAGCGTGCTCATCTGGAACTCCTCTAGACACCGAGAGGATCCGCCGGGCTGTGCCAGATGGAAGGGGGAGGAAGGCCAGGGGCTGCTCTCAGGGAGAGAATGCTGAGAGGTTGTTTTTTTGTGTGTGTGTGTGTGTGTGTGTTTTTAATGTATTTTATTGATTTTTCACAGAGAGGAAGGGAGGAGGAGAGAAAGTCAGAAACATCAATGAGAGACATCGATCAGCCGCCTCCTGCACACCCCACACTGGAGATGTGTCTGCAAGTAAGGTACATGCCCCCGACCGGAATCGAACCTGGGACCCCTCAGTCCGCAGGATGACGCTCTATCCACTGAGCCAAAGCGGTCTCGGCTGCTGGGAGTTTTAAGGCAAGTCACAGGCCCTTCTCCATCTGATGCAAGTACTTGGGGGGGAGGGGGATTTCATTTTAGGGGAATGGGATTAGTCTTTCCCTCTTTGAGCTTAACAGCAGCTTGCTCCTGGGGAGGCCCCTAGTCGGCCCCTGTTACCCACCCCTAGGCAGGGAATCCTTTCCCATAAGCTCAACTTCATCTTTAAAAAAAATTTTTTTTTTTCGTGATTTCAGAGGGATAGAGAGATCTATGGGAATCATGGATCGGCTGCCTCCTGCATGCCCCTCAACTGGAGATCGAGCCCACACCCCAGGCGTGTGCCCTGATTAGGAATCGAACGGTGACCTCCTGGTTCATAGGTCGACGCTCAACCACTGAGCCAGGCCAGCAAGGATAAGCTTAGTTTCTGAAGTCAATGGAGGGAAGGCTGATGCTCTGCTTTGCTTTAATTTTTTAAAAAACATTTTATTGATATTTTATAGAGGGAGGTTACTCAACTCAATGTTTCTCTCCCTTGCACCCCTTCCTTTTTCTGAGATCAACACGTTTAAAAAGTGCCGCGATAGCCATGGAAGTCCCACTTTGTGGGACACAGCACTTGCCTGTTTATGAATCGCTTGCAAACAGAAGAGCGGTTGCTAAAACATGGCTTCCTTCGGGCATTACCGTCAAATGCGACCAGACAGAACTCTGGAAGGGCTCCGCCTCATCAGCTGACACACTCGGGTGACAGAGAGAGCACACACCGACTGCATCTAAGTGCAGAGCGGGTCGTTTATTTAGCACCGAAATCAAACGATAGAAACACGGGGTCCGTCTTACAACAGGCATTTCAGAAGCCGTCCTGACATTCTGAGTTGGCACTGAGACATGTGCAGCCTGGATACCCAGCTTCCTCGTGCCCAGCGACAAAGGCAGTTTTCCCTGGTGGTGGGGGTGCAGTGGGGTGGAGACTACTGTCCTTCACACAGGCCGGTGGCCCCGGGATTGCTGCCTCCTGCTCAGCCGGAGGTTCCACCTGGATTTGGGGAGGGGGGGAGTGTTGTGTTTGCTTTGATCCACAGGAACCGCTCAGGAAGCCTCCGTATCAAGATGTGCAAAATGGACTGAAGAAAACACATCACCATGGCCTCTTTTGCTTTATTATTATTTTATTGATTTTTCACAGAGAGGAGGGGAGAGGGATAGAGAGTTAGAAACATCAATGAGAGACATCGATCAGCTGCCTCCAGCACACCCCACATTGGAGATGTGCCTGCAACCAAGGTACATGCCCTTGACCGGAATGGAACCTGGGACCTTTCAGTCCCCAGGCTGACAAACCGGTTTCGGCATAACCACGGCATCTTGCCCACTGCCATGTGGCCTGTTAATTACGCTTCTCCAACGGGGGCTCTTCCTGACCAGCCACCCCAAAGCCCTGATTTCACGGAATAAGGGCTGGTGAGCACCGGCTAATAACTACGCCGCAATTCCACCACTGACAGCTTTTCCGGGCGGGAATGGAACCATGAGCTGCTATAAAGATTGCAGAGGCAAAAACAAGCTCAGTGTAACCACCTCCCCTCCAGAGCGGCTGTATAATTGGCTGTAGAATTCCGTGAATTCCTGGCCACAGAGCAGAGAGCACCGTCTCCTCGTTCGTAAATCTCATGCCATTCCCCTGCCTTTCTCGTTTCCTTCCTTATCCTCTCTCTTTTTTAAAAATATACTTTTATTGATTTCAGAGAGGGAGATGGTGGCGGCAGGAGAGAGCGATCAGTGATGAGAGAGAATCACTGATCACCTGCCTCTGGCACGCCCTTTCCTGGGGACTGAGCCTGAAACCCCCGGCGTGTGCCCTGACCGGGAATCGAACTGCGATCTCCTGGTTCACTGGTCAATGCTCAACCACTGAGCTACACCGGCTGGGTATCCTTCCTTCTGCTTCCTGGCTGTGTTTGGAAATTGGGGTAATGCTCCACAGGCAACGGGCAAGAGATAGTTACCCGCCCAGCATCCTGGGGGTGCTGCTCTTTGCACAGTCCGGAAGCTGAAGCCATTCCGCGCCAGAGAACATTCTGGGAGCAGACCCAGTCGGCTCTGGGCGGGGGAAAGTGGGGCATCTCAGGCTGACAAGTCCCTCCCCGGCACAAGGACTCCGGTGCCAACTCTACTGCAAGGTATGTATCCCGGTCTTTACGGGGAAAGGACGTGGATGGCCCCTCAGCTGTGGCTTCCTGGGGGAGGGGGCCTGGGCTTGGGTCAGCAGGGAGGGACAGTCCTGGAAGACGTCCAGGGCCCGGGACACCCTCCAGCACCTCCTTTCCCCGCCTGATGACACCGCTCCCGGGACAGTTGCAGGGAATAAGCCACGTCAAGGCTACATGGGGACGAGTCTACGCAGGGCGATGCCGCGTCCGGCCTGCCTTCAGTTCTCCGTGTCGGCGAACTTCCTCTTCCTGTAGTTCTGAACCAGGCTGGAGGCCGTGATCTGAGAGGCCTGCCCCTTCTCCCAGCACTGGAAGTCGTTCAGGCCCCTCTGCCCCGTCTGGAACAGGCCCCGCTCCATCTCGTCCAGCCGGGCGACCAGCGCCGAGGTGTCTTCGTTGTACGCATTCTGGGAGGAGTCCATGATGCGGCGAAAGCGTCCAATGAAGGTCTGGGGGAGGAGGGAGCGAGAGAAGCCAGAGGCACTTTTTAACCATACATATATATGTGTGTGTGTGTGTGTGTATTATTGATTTTTTACAGAGAAGAAGGGAGAGGGATAGAGAGTTAGAAACATCGATGAGAGAGAAACATTGATCAGCCGCCTCCTACACACCCGCCACCAGGGATGTGCCCGCAACCAAGGTACATGCCCTGAATCTAACATTGACCGGAATCCAACCTGGGACCCTGGAGTCCCCAGGCTGATGCTCTATCCACTGAGCCAAACCGGTTAGGGCACAAGTGTGTTCTTATTAAGCTAGAAACAAGGAAGTCAAACAAGAGGTAGAAAGGGGTGGTTTCTTCTAGTTTTAACAGAACACAGTAAATAGCAATGACGAAAGTTAAAGTAAGGTTATTCCAGCATAAAGGATGGTAACATAGATGATAATAGTGACCATTTATTAAATGACTCCACATATGCTCCCTACGGTTCTATAACTTGGGCAGTGTTATTATTATCTCCTTTTACAGGTGAAAAACTGATGCCTAGAGAGGTCAAGTAGCTTGACCCAAGTCCCTTAAGTAGCAGAGCCAGGTCTTAACCCCTGAGCAAAGAAAGGGAACAAATAACTGAATACCAGCTGTGTTTCCGGCAGGAACCTTCCTTCAGACCGGTCCTGGGCTGGGCTGTGACTGTGTACTGAAGTGCCTGATGCCTGTAATCAACCATCACCTCTTATTTCCAGGACTTTCTGCACAGCCCGGACTTTTCCCCACAACTCTTAGCAAGCCAATATGAAAAACAGTAGACAAGTCCTATTTAAGAGTGTGAGTGTGTGTGTGTGTGCGTGTGTGTTTGGCAAATGCAGTCTAACTGTTGGCTGGCCTAGAATAGTAACACACAAATTGTATAGGCCATACATTTCCCCAGGTCAGCGTGATGTCTAGTGGCAGCCATAGCTGGCTGCTGAGGCATGTGCGGTGCCATAGGTTTCCAGTCAATCACTTGCCTGCAGGAGAGACTGGGAGATGTCCGCATTCTCCGGGCTGTCGAAACGCAGGAGCTGGGAGCCAAACCCGTAGAAGTGGGGCCCCATTTTGTGGAGGTCCACCACGTTGGCATCGGCGCTGAACACAGTCCTCCAGCCCTCGCGGTACATCTTCGGCAGCTCCACGGAGAGGATCCGCCGCTTGTGGTCAAACAGGCCTTTCGCCAGCCACAAGGGGAGCTCCAGCTTCGAGCCCTGCGTCAGACGGGAACGCAGATTGGAAGAACAAGGACAAAGTCAATGAGTGTGCGTGTGGCAAAAAGGAAAACGCGCATTGCTTGAGCAATACTATAGCCTGTTCTCTTTGGGACACGCTTGTGTGTGAAGTCATGGAGCCCCAGGTTCGAACCCCAGCTCACCCACCACCTTGGACCCCGGCCAAGCTACCAAACTTCTCCCGGCTTCAGTTTCCTTGTATGCAACAAGGCCTAGTTACAAGGTTGTGGAAGATTCAAAGAGCTGCCGAAACCGGTTTGGCTCAGTGGATAGAGCGTCGGCCTGCGGACTGAAGGGTCCCGGGTTCGATTCCGGTCAAGGGCATGTACGTGGTTGCGGGCACATCCCTCTTGGGGGGCGTGCAGGAGGCGGCTGATTGATGTCTCTCTCTCATCAATGCTTCTGACTTTCTATCCCTCCTCCTTCCTCTCTGTAAAAAAATCAATAAAATATATTTAAAGAAAAAAAAGAATCAAAGAGCTAATACATAGAAAAGTACACTCTCCCCACCCCATCCATGTTGGCACCAAAGCCCTCAGTCCACGGCTGCCGATACCATCACCATGGTGCAGGGAAGAATTAGCAAGGGGTGGGTCCCAGACGCATTACATGCTCTTACAGAATCCAAAGCTGCTGTTTTTAGTAAAAGCCAATCCCAAGGCACGTTGAGGGTTAGGGAGAGAGGGCATGGGGAAAACACTGCTGAACTTGTAATTTCAAAAACGAAATCCGTGTTGGAGGGAGGCTGGGGACCTGGGATATAAACTTCGTTTCCGTACCAGTGGCCCAAGCTAGGGGAGGACACCACCGCAGGACACCCGCGGATTGACAGCTTGGCGAGTACGGTCCCCATCCGCCCCTAAAAACCACCAATCCCAGAGGACAGCGCGCCCAGAGAGGCGGAAGCCCTAGAGTCGCAAGGCCCACTGGGAATTGTAGTCTTTCCGCGCCGAGCCGAGCCAGGAGGGGCTTACCGGAGGGACGGCGTTGTCGGTGTCGGCCCCTCCGCTCCGCTCCGGGAAGAAAGCGCCGAGGCGTGGGATGGGGATTTCTGTGCGCACCGGGAGCTTCTCGTGGGACATCAAGATGTCGTCCAAGGAAAGAAAGTTCTCCTCGTGGCCCAGCGCGCCCGACTCCACCCGGAAGTAAGCCTCGGACATGGCGGCGGCGGCGGCGGCCTGGGCTGCTTCGCTTGCTTCCTTCCACTCGTGTGACTCGGGAGAGGCCGCAGGGGGTCACAGGGATGGTGCCACGGCCGGAGGGAGCCGAGGTGGGTCGGGATGGTAGGGGTGGAAGGGGTCGCTGCGGCCGCCGAGCCGGATGGCAAACGGTCTTCCCGCGCCGGCTTCCCTCGCGGTGGCGGCGGGCCAGGCCGGAGCAGTGGATCGGGCGGGTCGGCGGCCTAGGCAGAAGCAATCGATAAGGTCTGGGCCCCGGCGAGCGGGCTGGCGGGGGCGGGGACGCTGGGAGGGGGTCCGACCTCGAGTGCAGCCCAGAGGAAGCAGGAGCTGAATGAAAGCTGCAGAATGCAGTTGCACTAGGTCAGCGGTTCTCAACCTGGGGGTCGCGACCCCTTGGGGGGGTCGAACGACCCTTTCACAGGGGTCACCTAAGACCATCTGGAAAATGCAGATATTGGCATCGCGATGCATCACAGGAGCAACATGTCAGGGTTGGGGGGTCACCACCCCATGAGGAGCTGGATGCAAAAGGTCGCGGCCTGAGGAAGGTGGAGAGCCACTGGGCTAGATGGTGTTTATGGGGTCCTGTAAACGTGCAGATGAAATTAAGAACACTTGACGCGTTTGGGAGCTTAAAGAAGTGTGGGGGGGGGCATGGAGCCCTCCATCCCAGGCCTGACCCGATCAGGCCTACCTACCGGCCGGTTTTGTGACCGTGCGTGTTCGTCACTCTCGTCGCTGAAAAAAACTGGCAGCCTCCTTGTGTGGCTCTCAATGGAAATCCTGAAAAGAGGAAACCCGATCGGTTCAGTGCCTCTTTTGGAGGCAGACCACAAGGGTCATAGTTTGCCGGCCACCCTGTAGGTTGGGCACCTGGGTCAGGTACCATCCCTGGGCTAGTGGGGAGCGGAGAAGGGGTCAGGGGCCCAGACGTGGGGGGCGCTACTCAGTCAGGGGCCCGGGTGGTGGCAGCATGTGGAGAGATGCGCTACGGGACTTTTTTCCTATGAAAGGGCGCTTTTCTGGGACCAGAACCGCGAGCAAAGGGGTGATGGGAAGGGAGATGTGGATTCCTGTTTTTCCATTTTTTTTTTTTTTTCTGTTTTGTGTCCTCTGACATCTGGGAGCGTTGGGGCCCGCAGGAAGAACTGTCCCTGCCCGGATGAGCTACTTCGTAGAGTCACACGCACCTCGCCTGCGAATACGCCTTTCATATTCGAACCCACTAATCCGAAGCCCACATCCCCAACCCCTTCCTTTCTAAGTCCCACACGGGGTCCTTTGCTCTAAATCACCCCAAGGTCAAGTGCTGGACAATTAGAGACCACCTTCATCACCCAGAATCTGTTACTTATTTATTTATTTATTTATTTACTTACTATATTTTATTGATATCTTAGAGGAAGGGAGAGGGATAGAGTTAGAAACATGGATGAGAGAGAAACAACAATCAGCTGCCTCCTGCACGCCCCCTACTGGGGATGTGCCCGCAACCAAGATACATGCCCTTGACCGGAATCGAACCTGGGACCCTTCAGTCCGCAGGCCAGCGCTCTATCCACTGAGCCAAACCAGTCAGGTCCGGAATCCATTATTTAAACCAAGTGCAGTCCTATGCTTGCTCCCTCCCACCCCCCTACTCTGCCTCGTCCACTCCCTCCCCAAGAAACCACACTCAGGGTTCCGGGCCACGCTCTCCTTTGGACGACGCTGAGCCATCAGACTGCCATGGACTGACCACTCGGTCACCTCCATGAATGAAGTCCGTGTATCGTCACCACCACAGGGGTTATGGGGAAGCCAGAGCCAACGCGTGGGAAACCTGGGGCGCTGTTATTCCCGGGGAGCTAGGCTGATCCGCAGGAAATGGGCGGAAACGTGGGAAGCTGGTGGACGAGTAGGAACCTGAGGCTGAGCTTGAGGAAGGGGAGGCTGGCAGGGCGAGAAGGGCGAGAGGAGAGGCGGGAGACGGCTGTGAAGCTGTTCCGTGGGCAGCACCTGGCAGAGGACAGAGGGGGGTCCAGGGCGGCTCGCCTGCTTCACCTGGGTGGCCAGGTGGGTGAGGGTGTTTCTCATAGACGGACAGAGCATGGGATAGGGGCAGTGTGAGGCAGAAGGCACGTTCGGTTTGGCCTTCTTGGAGTCCAGGACCCCTAGGCAGGCAGGTGGGCAGCCCCGTGGAGAACCCAGCCTGGAAGTTAGGAAGCATCTGTTTAGAGCAGCGGTTCTCAACCTGAGAGTCGCGACCCATTTGGGGGTCCATCGACCCCATCACAGGGGTCGCCTAAGACCATCAGAAAACACAGATATTTGCATTATGATTCATAACAGTAGCAAAATTACTGTTAGGAAGTAGCAACGAAAATAATTTTATGGTTGGGGGTCACCACAACATGGGGAACTGTATTAAAGGGTCGGAGCATTAGGAAGGTTGAGAACTACTGGTTTAGAGGTAGCTACGTGAGAGTTTCTTCTTTGATCATATTTACGTTAAGTTTTTAACCTCACCTGAGGATATGTTTATTGATTTTGAGAGAGAGAGGGGTTTGGGGGGGAACATCGATCGGTTGTCTCCCTACATGCCCTGACCAGGGACTGAACACACAACCCAGGCATGTGGCCTGACTGGGACTGGAACCTCTGCCGCCTTCTGGTGTCCAGGACGATGCTCCAGCTCCCTGAGCCACCCCAGCCAGAGCTCCTTTATCATATTTTAAATGTTCACTTTGCTGCACACTCCTAGGCAAAAGTAAACAATTCAATCAGAATTGATCAATTCTGTAATGAAATGAGCATATGATACTGGATATGGTTTGGGATAGAAATCTATATTAATTAGCCTAATTGAAGGCCAGGCAGGCCATTTACGGACAGAAAGCTGTTTTCTGTGTTGAAACGGTTAAGGTGGATGCTTAATGGTCTGTCAATGCCAGAGACAAGGCTATTGGCTCTAAACTCAAATACCACAGTTATTTTAATACTAAAGGAACAGGCCCCGTGTTTCAGATAAAATCAAGAGTGCCTTGCCGAAACCGGTTTGGCTCAGTAGATAGAGCGTCGGCCTGTGAACTGAAGGGTCCCAGGTTCGATTCCGGTCAAGGGCATGTATCCTGGTTGCGGGCACATTCCCAGTGGGGAGTGTGCAGGAGGCGGTTGATCGATGTCTCTCATCGATGTTTCTAACTCTCTATCCCTCTCCCTTCCTCTCTGTAAAAAATCAATAAAATATATTAAAAAAAAAAAGAGTGCCTTGTTCTCAATGAATGCCACTGTTCTCGTTGAAGCTAGTAGTCACTGCTCCTATATTTTTACTCTATTTAATAGGTCCTCTTTTGAACGAATAAGAGAAATCAGAAGAAGTGAAATTAGTGAAAGTTTGAGCTGATGACTTAATCAGGGGTGGGGAGCTTTTTTAAAAAAAATATATATTTTATTGATTTTTTTGACAGAGAGGAAGGGAGAGGGATAGAGAGTTAGAAACATCGATGAGAGAGAAACATCAATCAGCTGCCTCTTGCACACCTCCAACTGGGGATATGCCCGCAATCAAGATACATGCCCTTGACCGGAATCGAACCTGGGACCTTTCAGTCTGCAGGCCAACACTCTATCCACTGAGCCAAACCCATTATAATAATAATAAGGGGAACCTTTTTTTTTTTTTTTTCTGTCAAGGGCCATTTGGATATTTATAACATCATTTGCGGGCCATACGAAATTATCAACTTAAAAGTTAGCTGCTATATTTGGTCAGACATTTAATGAACTCATCCCTAATGCCTTCCTTGTCAGGGCGAGGCCAGAGGATTTCATGGGCCTTATACGGTCTGAGAGCCGGACGATCCCCAGCTCTGAATAACTGCACTGAAATGTGGACAAAAGCAGCACATCGCCGATCAAGCCTGCGTTTGTTTATGCCCCAAAGTACAAGCCAGGGGGTGCCTTTCTCTCAGGAAGCGTGTGTTCCTAGCACACAGCCAGCCAGTCCACGTGCCAGAATTACAGTCAACAGTTTCAGCGAGCTTAAAACATTCAGAGTATATTCGGTGTAGTTACAGTACATGGAGGTTCAGTCTCCTGAAAGGCATCTAACAGATCCCTGAAAAAAAAAAAAAAAGCGGAAATTTCCCACCAGCATCATGTCAAGGTTGCCAGATCCCAGGTCAGTGTAGCACAGGCACGTTTCAGATAAGCAAAACCCCAAGCAGCTTTAAATGTGTTTTTTTTTTGTGTGTGTGTGTGTGTGTGTGTGTGTGTGTTTTAAATATATTTCATTGATTTTTTACAGAGAGGAAGGGAGAGGGTTAGAGAGTTAGAAACATCGATGAGAGAGAAACATCCATCAGCCGCCTCCTGCACGCTCCCTACTGGGGATGTGCCCGCAACCAAGGTACATGCCCCTGACCGGAATCGAACCTGGGACCCTCCAGTCTGCAGGCCGATGCTCTATCCACTGAGCCACACCGGTTTCGGCTGTGTGTGTGTGTTTTAATACCGCTGCTTTCTAAATCTCTTCTACCGAGTAGGAGGCTGTGGCACGGTGACAGAAGTCCCAGTGAGGGTTTGTGGGCGGGGACCTCAGGGGGGAAGCTTGAGGGGAGAAAGTGAAAAAGGAAGGCATGGGACTCCATCCTCCCGGTTGCTTGTTCGGCCACAAGTTTTAGGATTTTCTTTGACCCTCTCCCCTTACATCAACCATGTCAAACTCACAGCCCGCGGGCCGCCTGCCTGGTTTATTTGGCCCGTGTGAGCCTTTGCCTTACGCTCTATAACCGGTCCATCAGCCAATGTTGGCTCTACCTTCGTGACCTCTTCAGAATTTGACCAGTTCGCGTCACTCTGGTCCAGGCCATCATGATCTCGTGCCTGTTGTTTTGTTGTTGTTTTGTTTTTGCAGTAGCTTTCCACTAATCTTGCTTCTGCCCATGACCTCCATGTTGATCCTTTAACACCCAGGCTCACTCTTACTTTATTTTTAAAAACATATTTTTATAGATTTCAGAGAGGAAGAAGAAATAGAAACATCCATGAAGAGAGAGAATCATTGATCGGCTGCCTCCTGTGTGCCCCACACTGGGGCTCAAGCCCCCAACCTGGGCCTGTGCCCCCGCCCAGGAATTGAACTGTGACCTACTGGTTCGTAGGTGGACGCTCAACCACTGAGCCACACCAGCAGGCTCACTGGTTCCTCAGAGCTTTGCACTCTCTGTTCCCAGGTCCCAGATTGCCTTGCTCTTGGATTTCCACACGCCTGGTCGCTTTCAGGTTTTTACTCAAAAGTCACCTCCTCAATGAGGCCTTCCCTGGCCACCCCATCTCAAATTTTAACCCCTCCCTCACAGATAGCTGGCGCCCCCCTCCCCTTTTCCTCTCCATGCTAACTACTCTCTAAAAGTCTGATACATTTTACTTAATTTATTGTCTGTCGCCCCTACTAGAACATTAGCTCCGTGAGGGTGGAGGGTAAGGGTTCTTCCCTGTGTGTTTTCCACCGCATGTTAGGCACTTCACAAACATTTGTCTGCCAGAAGCCAATTCCAGCATGTCAGCAGGGCTGAATCATCTGAAGATGGCTGAGGGCATTTCCCCAGACTGAAAAGGATGCATAAAAGGATTGCTTGCTGCTCGACAGCTAAGGGCATCTTCTTCTTCATGTTACTGCCTCCTACTGGCCAAACACCTGAACAGCCAAAGGCAATTCTTCCAATCTGACAATGGATTCTGTCTACCAAACCCTGGCCTTTGATGTGTATCTACCTTGCCTTGTGTTAATAAAAAGCAAGGGGTCCTGAGATAAGGGAGAACTTGGTTTCTTTAGCCAAGCTCCTCTGGCCCCAAAAAATGTCTTTCAAAATTATGTTTAGCCTCTGGACTCTTGGTTAATTTACACACAGCGCTTCTCCAGATTCCTGAACCTTTCTAGATGCTGGATTAAGACCACCGGCATTATTTGTCGAATGAAATTGCGCTTCTTTAGTGGTAGTAGTGATACTGTCTTCCTTTCAGACGTTAAGTAAAAACAATGAGTACATTTTAAGCAAGTCACAGTGCAGGTGGTATGCAGCTATTGTGAACAGTCACACTGAAACACGGAATTAAAGGGGTAAAACACAGCTTGTCAAGGAGCGGGTTAACTCGTGTATAGCCTTCCAGGTCCATGAGCGTAGTAGCTTCGTACGTGTCCTTCTCATCATTATTCATGTGTGTCTGTTCAGAATCTCGAACAAAGCCTGTCCCATAGCAAACTCATTTGTTTGCTAAATAACATTTAACATTTGTTAAATAACTGTCTTTATCTTAATTCATGATCATCTAAGTGTGGCTACACTCCCCCCTCCCAATTCAAGTTTCTAAATGTACTTGGGTAAGTTATATGATTCTTCAATGTTTTCCTGCAAAATTCTCCTAAGGGTTCAAATTATTAAAGTTTTTTGTTGTTTTTGGAGTACATTTTTTCCCATTTTATTTTGTTTTCTTTTAAGAGAGAGTGGAAGGGAGGGAGGAGGGGGAGAGAGAGAGAAAAGAGGGAAACATTGATATGAGAGAGACATATCGATTGTTGCCTCCCACATGTTCCCCGATACACCCCGACCTGGGGTGGGGGTCAGGCCTACAACCCTGGTACGTGCCCTTGTCTGGAATCGAATCCAAGACTCTCCAGTGCCCAGGCAGATGCTCTAACCACTGGGCCATGCTGGCCAGCAGTTGTGGGGTTTTTTTGTATTTGGAAATTAGAGTATAATGTCTGGAATCTTATGGAAGGTTAATGGAATTAAACCACTGGAGTTCATTTTTACATACTTTAGCTGTTCCTTTGGTGGAGCTATTTCTCAAGCTCGGATCCAAGACGCCTTCAATGAGATCAAAAGACAGGGATGGGCAGATGCGACCCTGTGTGTGGGTAGCGCCGAGTTTAGATCCTTCCCACGGCCTTCGGCAGCAGCTGCGGCACGGTAAACCCACCGCAAGTAGTCAGAGACGTGTTGTGTTTGTGTGCACGTGACCTTCCCAAGTCGAAAAGCAGCAGTATCCCAGCATTGTGAGAGAGGTACTTCTTTAATCCAGCCTTCCTTTTTCTGTGTTCCCAGCTGCATAAAATAATAATAATAATAATAACAACAACAATACCCTGCCGCGCACCCCTGTATGCTCATCTTTTCCTGGTCACATACTCTATCATTTAATCCAGGATCCGAGGGCCAGCGTCTCAGTCCAAGGGCGATGGAGTGGCGAGTGAACTCATTAGTTTGAGGAGACGGATGGGGGAAAAGAGTCGGGGGAGAAGAGTCGTCAGTAAGAGGTCCCCATGCCTGTGAGATGCCCTGGGGCTGCGTCCTGGTGCCAGTGGAGGGAATGGTCACAGGAGGCGGGGACACCGACAGACCAGCCCTGGCTGGGGTGGCTCTGTTGGTTGGAGCGTCGTTCTGTACACCAGACGGTCACAGGCTGATTCCCAGGCAGGGTGTGTGTGGGAGGCAACTGATCAATGTTTATCTCACATTGATGTTTCTCTTTTTTTTCCCCCTCCTCTCTCTCTAAAAGCAATAAAATAAAATAAAATAAAATAAAAACATATCCTCAAGGTGAGGGCTAAAAAAAAACAAATAAGCAAATGTGCAGTTTAAATATATTTTTGTAGTAAAAGCAAAGGTGAGCCCTGGCTGGCTTGGCTCAGTGGATAGAGCATCGGCCTGCGGACTGAAGGGTCCCAGGGTGGATTCTGGCCGGGGGCACATCCCTGGGTTGTGGGCTCAGGCCCCAGGGGGGGATGTGCAGGAGGCAGCCAATCGATGATTCTCTCTCATCATTGATGTTTCTATCTCTCTCTCCTCCCTTCCTTTCTGAAATCAATAAATATATTTTTAAAAAATAATAAAAGCAAAGAGGAGCACATATAGCCATCCCTCTGTGTCCCATAAGGACCCGATGGCGCCTTTCAATGGGGCGCAATCAGGATTTTTGTTGGGAGGGAATGAGTCCTGGGCCAGCGGCAGCAGCAGGCAGCTCTGTGACAAGGCCACCGGCATCTCCTAACTTAGAAGTTCAGGTGGGTGGGAGGGGTGTCCCTGCACCCCACGAACTGACAATGGCACCCCCATTTGCCCACGTTCTGCGGCTGGCTGTATCCAGCCCCGTGACTTCGCTTGGAGCCACCTGGCTCCGTCCCAGGGGAAGTTTTGATCTTCTGCAATATCATCACACAGAACTTTACACAGCAAACCCGTGCTCAGTCCCAGCCACGTGGGTGTCGTTATGTATCAACATGCCGAGCGGCAGGGGCGCGGAAGGCACGGAGCCCACGCTCCCGGCAGGAACCGGGAAGCGGAACGCCCTCCACACACTGATCCTCCGCCCACTGAGCGGCTGGGGCTTTCAGAAATAGACGCGCTTGCTGTGTGCAGGGCTCACGACGACGACTATCCCACCAGCGTCACTGAGTTCTTTTAATCATTTTTTATTCATTTTAATATCCTCATTGATTTCAGAGAGAGAGAGAGAGAAACATCAATGATCAGAGATGTCCCCTCTCGTATGCCCCCCAATGGGGATCCAGCCCAGGCATCTGCCCTTGACTGGAATTGAACCTGGGACCCTTCAGTCGGCCAGCTGATGGCTCAGTGGATAGAGCATCGGCCTGCGGACTGAAGGGTCCCAGGGTGGATTCTGGCCGGGGGCACATGCCAAACCAGCCAGGGCTCTTTTAACTTCTTGACAATGGATCTCCTTCACTTAATATTTGTCGGTGAAACCTCTTTTTTAGGAGATAAACGTTTTTCTTTAACAAACATAGAAAAAGTAACTGAACTGTCTATGCAAATACACTTCTAACATGTTCTGCACCCCCCACAGCCATCAGACCAAAGGCCTGCTCACAGTTAAAATTTAAAATGTGAGATTGATTTGGTTTGGCTCAGTGGATAGAGCCTTCAGACTGAGGGGTCCTGGGTTTGATTCCGGTCAAGGGCCTTGGTTGTGGGCACATCCCCACTGGGGAGTGTGCAGGAGGCAGCTGATGGATGATTTTCTCCATTGGTGTTTCTAATTCTCTGTCCCTCTCCCTTCCTCTCTGTAAAAAAAAATCAATAAAATATATATATTAAAAAAATATGAGATTGAAAGTACAAAAAGTCTGATTTCATTCCAGGATGAGCAGATCAAGTACTTATTTTTTTATTATTATAACTTATGTATTTATAGATTTTTACTGATTTCAGAGAGCAAGGGAGAAGGAGAGATAGACAGAAACACCAATGGTGAGAGAGAATCATTAATGGACTGCCTCCTGCACACCCCACACTGAGGATCGAGCCGGCAACCTGGGCATGTGCCCTGCCTAGGAAATTGAATCGTGATCTCCTGGTTCACTGGTCGATGCTCAACCCCTGAGCCACACTGGCCAGGCTAGTACTTACCATTATTTCTTTAAATCTCTCCCCTCCCCCCACCTCCAGTGCACCAAAGATCTAAGATATTCCAGACCGGAGAGATGCTCACAGCTGGGAGTGCTCAGCTGCAGGGCAGCCAGTGCAAACAGAACATGGCACCTCCCAGAGCCACTGTTCTGTTCTGTCCCACGCGAGCCATGTTGCAGAGGGCGCAAACAGAAGCCGGGTGGCTGGGCTGACAGCAATCCCAGAAAAACGCGCTCACTGCCAGAAACGAGCATTCAGCTTTCCTGCAAGCAACGCAACGTGAAAAACACAGAGAAAAGCGATGCCTTCGGCAGCTAGCACATTTAGAAACAACGCACAGAACACTAGGGAAGCAGCAAATCTCAGTTTACGAAAAATGCATGCTTTTTATTTTAGTTTTTAAAATCTATTTTTTTTAATTTTTATTAATTTTTTTATACATATCTCCCCATTGCCCCCCTCCCTCCCAGGCGTACCCCGACCCCCCAGTGTCTGTGATCATTGGCCATGTTTATAAGCATGCATACAAGTCCTTTGATTGATCACTTATTTACCTCACCTAACTTTAATCTTTCTGCTATAATTTCACAGTCTGTTTGATGCTTTATGATTTTTGTCCTCCTGAGAATTATCAGTCTACTCCCTTTCTGTGCTCCTGATTCTATTATATTCACCAGTTTATTCTGTTGATCAGATTTTTAATTCACTTAATTTTTAGATTCACTTGTTGACAGATGTGTATTTGTTGTTCATAATTTTTTGTCTTTTACCTTTTTCTTCTTCCTCTTCTAAAAGGGTACCTTTCAGCATTTCATATATAAAATCTATTTTTATTGATTTCAGAGAGGTAGGGAGAGGGACAGAGAGAGAAACATCGATGATGAGAGAGAATCACTGATCGATCGGCTGCCTCCCACACGCCCCCTACTGGGGATCAAGCCTACAACCCGGGCATGTGCCCTTAACCAGAATCGAACCTGGGACCCTTCAGTCCATGAGCTGACACCAAGCCAAACCAGCCTTGGTGCATGATTTTTAATATATTTTATTGATTTCAGAAAGGAAGGGAGAGGGAGAAGGAGAGAGAAGCATCAAGGATGAGAAAGAATAATTGATTGGCTGCCTCCTGCAGGCCCCCCACTGGGAATGGAGCCTGAAACCCGGGCATGTGCCCTGACCGGGAATCGAACTGGGGATACCACCTGGTTCACAGGTCAACATTCAGCCACAGAGCCATGCTGGCCGGGCTCTCTGTCCGTGGTTTTCATTTGAGCTGTGGTTCCAGGGCGGCCTCTGGGGAGAAATGACCCTGGACTCTGTGAGCACGGAGGTTTGGGGACGTGAGCAGCGGCGGTGCCCACCTGGCATCGGCCGTGGGCGCCTTGTGTTCGTGTCGGGGTGAAAGCCCTCTGAAAGGGCTGGTGGGTTGAGCCTTTATGATGTGTGGTGTTGCCTCCTATTCCTAATCTTAGAGCAGCAGCTGGCACTGCCGTGTGCTCACAAGTCGGTAGTTTTCCATCCCCTGTGTTTACTCGGATTCCCTTAATAAGGACACTCACTCGGCGAAAACGTCTAACTTGGTCTTCCCACTTTTTAACCCCTGGACTATGTGCATGCCATATCGTCTCTCATATCGTAGTTGGTCATTTCTGTCACTTCAACATTGCTTTAAATTTTTTTTTAAAAGATATTCTTATTGATTTCAGAGACGAAGAGAGAAAGAGAGATAGAAACGTCAGAGAATTATTGATCGGCTGCCTCCTGCAAGCCCCCTACTGGGGGTTGAGCCCACAATCTGGGCATGTGTCCTGACCGGGAATCGAACCCTGACCTCCTGGTTCATAGGTCGACACTCAGCCACTGAGCCACGCCAGCCAGGCTCACCATTGCTTTTAAAATAATGAAAAGCTTCTCTTCCTCAGACACAAGGTATCACTGTTGATTTCACCTTCTCACTCTCTGCCTATATAATGTAAACACTCTCACATCATTTAATAGACAGGTTTACCACACCGTGTTCTATAGGATATGGCATCCAATGCCTTTCATCTTCATAAGCAGAAAGCTGCTTTTTATTGGTTTTTTTGTTGCCCATTTATTTATTTTTTAGGGCCCCATCGATGCTCCTAGAATTCCTTGGGAGTGTTTTACAGGTGGTATCATAATTTTATTTTTCTATTTTAATTTCTTTATGGTCTTTTTTTTTTTTCCTTTTCAAAATTACCCAGCTGGAGAGGCAGGGGCTAATGGGCTAATGCTTAAAATGTTCCAAAGGAAAAAAATTTTAAAATGTTTTGTAAAAAGATTATGCCTAATGAGGTCCCTGTAATCAAGATAACTCTGATAGTAGAAACATTGCCACCTACAGATGAAGGAAATATTACACTTGTTTTTCTTGAACTCCGATAGCTTGCAACATCAAGAAGAAAGAAAAAATTCCTTTTCATCTTCATCTCCCACCTCTAAAATGTGACTGAGTCCTGGCCGGTGTGGCTCAGTTGGTTGAGCGTGGTCCCAGGCACCAAAAGGTTGTCAGTTCCATTCGGGCTCAGGGCACATGCCCAGTCGCTGACCAGTGTCTCATACATCGAAGTTTCTCTCTTTCTCCTTCTCCTCTCCCCTCTCTCTCAAATCAATTTTTAAAAATATATATATTTTATTGATTTTTTTACAGAGAGGAAGGGAGAGGGATAGAAAGTCAGAAACATCGATGAGAGAGAGAGACATCGATTAGCTGCCTCCTGCACACCCCACACTGGAGACGTGCCCGCAACCAAGGTATATGCCCTTGACCAGAATCGAACCTGGGACCTATCCACTGAGCCACACTGGTTTTGGGCTCAAATCAATTCTTAAAAAACCACATTTTTAAGCGTTTAAGTGTAATCCACAGCCTCTTGATATCCCTGGGCCTTTGTGAAATTGTGGCTTTTGAGGACGTTTTGTTTGTTTTGACAGAGACAGAGAGTTTCTAGCAAATAAAATCTTATCCTTGAGCTCTGGGCAGACACAGGCCCTCAGGCTAACCAGTCTCCTGGGTTCCCTGCCCGCCCCTCCAGAAGATGCTGCAAGGGAAAGCGAAGAGAAGCCGGAACCCCAAGTGTCAGTGAAGCAGAAATCATGGTCTAAGGCTGTCACCCAGGGTGGTGACCCCACAGACAGACACTTTCCCGAGGGGCCAGTCAGGCTGTGCTGCCTCTGCTTTGAGAGTTGTTAAAAAGACAGTCCAGGTGCCAAGCCGCCTTGGAAAACGAGACCAACGAAGAAGCCACCTGGCACCACTGAAGAAGAGAGAGAACGCCAACCCTGTAATTTAAGTTTGAACATTTTCAATACGTTAACGAGGGCAGGTAGGGTTTTTTCTCTAAATCCAATTCTTTCTAAAAACAGTGATCAGAAAGCAGGGCACACACGTTTGCTTCTGAGCATTTTTTTTTTTAAATTCTTGCTGTTTGCAAATTCTCTGCCAAGGAATCAGCGTAGAAACCATTTTTTACGTTATCATTTATTTTCTTGAGTGCCCCCAGCTGGCTGCCCTTTAGAGAAACCGGGAATGCAGATGGTCGCAGCAAGATCGCCACCTACCGGCAGAAATGGTCGTCGCACATAAACTCTAGGGTGGCATTCAGCCTGGTGGCTGGGACGAAATCCAAGTTTTCACTGGCTGGACTTTTTTTTTTTCTTTTTTCCAGAGAGGAAGGGAGAAGGAGAGAGAGAGAAACATCAATGATGAGCAAGAATCATTGACATTGATCGGCTGCCTCCAGCACGCCTCACACTGGGGATCAAGTCCGAAACCCAGGCATGTGCCCTTGACTGGAATCAAATCCGGGACCCTTCAGTCTGCAGGCCGACGCTCTATCCACTGAGCCAAACCAGCTAGGGCTGGCTGGACTTTCCCGGACAAGGGATGTGTGATGAAGTTGTAGCATGTGATAAGATTTCCTCGTTTTTGAAGGCCAAGTAATACTCCATTGTGTGTCGACACCACTTTTTTTTTAATCCATTCATCTTGGGGTGGACATTGAATTGCTTCTCCCTCTTGGCTCCTGTGATTAATGCTGCATCGGAGACCTAACCTGGACCGGGAGGTCTCTCTAGGTCTAACGTTGGAAGAGAAAATCCAAACCTCCCAGCGCCCTCCTGCCTTAGACATCTTCAGAGCGCATGCCTGCCTTGGACTCTTCTGTCCTCCTCAGGACGCAGCCCGGGTTTCTGTCTCGGCATTTCTCTCCATCCTGGTATCTGTGCTGAGACCAAAGCCACTCCTCGCAGCTCCCACCGGCCCCACAATTGTGACAGAGGCTTCGGGGAGCTGCTAAAGACAACTGGGCTGAGGCCCGGCCGGTGAGGCTCAGGGGTTGAGGGTCAACCTATGAACCAGGTGGTCACGGCTCTATTCTCCATCTGGGCACATGCCCAGGTTGTGGGCTCCATCCCCCATGTGCCATGCAGGAGGCAGCTGATCCATGATTCTCTCTCATCATTGATGTTTCTCTCGCTCTCTCCCTCTCCCTTCCTCTCTGAAATCAATTAAATATATATGTGGGTGTGGGTGTGGGTGCACCCACACACCCACACACACACCATATTTTCTGGCGTATAAGATGACTTCTAACTTTTCCAATTAAAATATAGAGTTTGGGATATACTTGCCCTATAAGACGACACCAGGCGTATAAGACGACCCCCGACCTTTGAGAAGATTTTCCTGGGTTAAAAAGTCGTCTTATACGCCGGAAAATATGAGTATATACTTTTTTAAAAATTTGACTTTATATAAAAAAAGGTTTAAGCCTCCAGGAAGCCAGGCTGGGAGTAGGAGGCTGCTGACCGGGACTGGGAAACCAAGCCCGCCCTGGCTGCCCAGTCTGACACCCCCGGGGCCGGAGGACTAGACAGACCAGGGCCGCGGCCGGACAGGGCTCTGAGACCTGACAAGGGGGGGTGTCCTTCTTGGTCAGCCCGGGGACAGCCAGGCTTCCAGAAGAGTCCTGCCAAGTTCAGGGAACAGGCGGCTTTTCATCCTGCTCCTCCTCCGTCCCCAGGTCCAGACGTCTGCCCGCTGGCGCCACGGTAACCGTGAGGCCACAATGGAACATTCTTCCCAGGGTGGCAGAGGGATCCCTGTGCTGGGCTCTGGCGGTGGCCGGTCGGTCGGAGTGAGCTCATTCCTCCTTCGGCGGGAGCAGTTCCCAGAGGGACCCTGAGAACAATCGGACGACAAGAGACGGACGACGAGAGACACAGGCGTTGGGCGTGGGACATGGTGACTGAGAACGGCGCCCATGGCTTCCTCCGGCTCTTGTGCATCGTGTGAGGCAAGGGGAGGCGCCGAGGTAAGGCGGGCGCTAGGCCAGGACGCGTGGGCTGGGGTTTAAATCTATTTTTAAAAATATATATTTTATTGATTTTTTACAGAGAGGAAGGGAGAGGGATAGAGAGTTAGAAACATCAATGAGAGAGAAACATCCATCAGCTGCCTCCTGCACACCTCCTCCTGGGGATGTGCCTACAACCAAGATACATGCCCTTGACCGGAATCCAGCCTGGGACCCTTCAGTCTGCAGGCTGATGCTCTATCCACTGAGCCAAACCGGTTTCGGCTAAATCTATTTTTATTGATGTCGGAGAGGAAGGGAGAGGGAGAGAGAGAGAGAAACATCGATGAAAGAGAGTCAGTGATTGGCTGCCTCCTGCACGCCCCACACTGGGGATTGAGTACGAAAAGCAGGCAAGTGCCTGGCCCCGGGAATCGAACCGTGACCTCCTGGTGCACAGGTAAATGCTCAACCTCTGAGCCACACCAGTTGGGCCACATGAGCTGGGGTGCAGACGCACCTGAACTTGGGTTCCGGCCTCCCCTCTTGGCAGCCACATGCCCTTGGGCGGGCTTCTCAAGGTCTCCCAGGGTCAGTTCCTTTCTTTTCTTCCTTCCTTTCTTCCTTCCTTCCTTCCTTAAATATATTTCTTTATTGATTTCAGAGAGGAAGGGAGAAGGAGAGAGAGATAGAAACACCAATGATGAGAGAGAATCATTGATCAGCTGCCTCCTGCACGCCCCGCACTGGGGATCGAGCACACAACCCAGGCATGTGCCCATGGCCAGAATCAAATCCGGGACCCTTCAGTCTGCAGGCTGATGCTCTATCCACTGAGCCAAGCCGTCTAGGGCTCAGGGTCAGTTTCTGAATCTGTAAAATGGGGCTAATCAGTGCCTACGTCACAGGGTTACCGTGCGAATGAACGGGGCAAAATGCCGGCTCTGTGGTTATCGTATCTAAAAGCACGAACTGGCCGAGACCGGTTTGGCTCAGTGGATAGAGCGTCCGCCTGCGGACTGAAAAGTCCCAGGTTCGATTCTGGTTGGGGGCCTGTACCTCGGTTGCGGGCACATCTCCAGTGTGGGGCGTGCAGGAGGCGGCTGACCGATGTCTCTCATCGATGTTTCTGACTTTCTATCCCTCTCCCTTCCTCTCTGTGAAAAATCAATAAAATATATTTTAAAAGCACGAAATGCCCCTGGTTAAACCCAGCATGATGGAACCCCGAGCGTTCAATAGCAGGGACAAAGCCAGGGTGCAAGCCCACTGAACCCCTGCCTTTTCCTTCCAGCAGCATCTTACAGCGACAGTGTCCAGGCAAGGGTTGAATTCCACGAGTCGAACACCAACCCCTCCCTGAGCCCCGACTCTGTGGGAAGCGGGGACCCTGGCTGGATCGACAGGCGGGGCCGTCTCCCGGGTCCCCACAGCGTCTTGGTGCCCGGCGCCGGGTCCCGGCCCCCAGCCCGCACGGGATGGGGCCACAGGGACAGCACAGGTGTGTCCCCCGCGCCCGAAGCCGTGCTGCGGGGGGGGAGGGGGAGGGCAGGGGAGGGCCCGGGCCTGGGATGCCGGGGAAGGCACGGCGCAGGGAGGCGAGGAAACGCGTGGCTGTCCCCACAGTTGCCCACGGTGTCCGCGGCGGCCGCGCCTCGGGATGGCGGGGACCACGGGGGTGCTCCTGGGGCTGCTGCTCTGCGCCTGCCACGCCGCTGCCAGTGAGTGCCGCTCCGTCACCGCGGGGCCCCCCCGTCCGCGGGCCGATGCTCTGTCCACGGAGCCCAACCAGCCAGGGCACGGGAGCCTTTAAACAAGGCCCGGCCCAGGCCCTGTCCCGGGGTGCGGGAGGGCCTGGGGGCGGGTGGGTGGAGTGTGCAGCCAGGTGGGGAGTCCTTGCACCCCACTCTGCAGGGGTGGGGATGAGGGGTCCCCGGGGACACAGCGACCCGGTGAGGGAGGACACGGGGCGGCCAGGCAGGGCATGACCCCCTGTGTGGGCAGCATCCCGGGGAAGGAACCTCACTAGGGAAAGAGACGGGGGTGGGAGCGTTAACGGTGACCACAGAGCGGGCGGCCAGCAGGAGGGGGGCCTGCGGTCGGGTGTGGGCTCTGAGGCCCAGCACTGAGGCCCCCGCACCCCCCCACCCCCGGCAGGTTGTGGCATCCAGAGAACCAGCGTTCCAGGAGCCTCCGAGGAGGGTCTGGTCAGCGAAAGGGAGTTCCCGTGGGTGGTGTCCCTGCAGAGCGCCCGCCACTCGCACCTGGCGTTCGGCTGCATCCTCAGTGAGTTCTGGATCCTCAGCATCGCGTCCGCCTTTCAGCACAGGCCAGTACCCTGACGGGGGCCTCGGGGCGCCCGGGGCGGGTGGGGGGGCCTGGAAGTGGACTCCTGGCGCCGGGGTGACAGGCCTGTTCCCGGCTCAGTGCTGCCTCGAGTCCCGGGCCTCGGTCTGTGGACGCCAGCCTTGGAGCAGCCCGAGGCCTCCCACCGCACAGGGGGACGGTGCTCCTCATCCTCTGCAGGAAGGTCGTTCCCTCCTGCCCGGTTCACGGGGGACACAGAGGCACTAACGTTGGTAGGAGACCTGGTTTACAGCTCGCCTGGGGCCTAAGGAAGGACACACTCGAGCCCTTTAAGTGTAGGGATCTGATGGTTTGCTTCTTTGAACGTCTCTGTGTTTGCCAAATTCTTTACATTTAACGTGCATTCTTTAAACCAGAAAACAACAACCCACAAATGTTATTAAAGGAATAACAGTGTGGGTTTTGTTTGTTTCCCCCCCCCCAAAAAAAAATCTTACTTTTTGACCCAATGATTTCACTTCTGGGAATCAACATTCAGGAAATAATTTCAACCTCTGGAAACACTGTATGCACAGAGTTGTTCATGGGATGGTTAATAAACAAAACATTGGGCCAAGACCGGTTTGGCTCAGTGGATAGAGCGTCAGCCTGCGGACTGAAGGGTCCCAGGTTCGATTTCGGTCAAGGGCATGTACCTTGGTTGCAGGCACATCCCCAGTGGGGGGTGTGCAGAAGACAGCTGATAGATGTTTCTCTCTCATTGATGTTTCTAGCTCTCTGTCCCTCTCCCTTCCTCTCTGTAAAAAAAATCAATAAAATATATTAATAAAATGTTGGGACATCATGTGCAATTGTTGTGGATAAATAAAACATAGTATATTACTTTTTTATTTTTTATTTTTAAATATATTTTGTTGATTTTTTACAGAGAGAGGAAGGGAGAGAGATAGTTAGAAACATTGATGAATCAGCTGCCTCTTGTACACCTCCCACTGGGGATGTGCCCGCCACCAAGGTCCATGCCCTTGACCGGAATTGAACCTGGGACCCTTCAGTCCACAGGCTGACGCTCTATCCATTAAGCCAAACCGGTTTTAGCTCTTCCTCGTTTTATAAGGACACTAATCCCTTTGGATTAGACTCGTACCCTTATGGCCTGATTTATGCAGCTGCTTTGTGGGTTGGAGCTTCACAAATGAATTTTGGGGAACACAGTTCAGTCCATCACACACACACACACACACACACACACACAAACAACTGGTAGCACAGCATACACACCATACACAGTATTTCACTCTCAGCTTTTTTCGCTCTTATCATGAATATTGGGAAGTCTTTTTTAAAAAACATTTTTAAAAATTGATTTCAGAGAGGAAGGGAGGATGAGAGGGACACAGAAACATCAATGATGAAAGAGAATCATGGATCGGCTGCCTCCTGCAGACACCCTACTGGGGGTCGAGCCTGCAACCTGGGCATGTGCCCTGCCCGGGAAATGACCCATGACCTCCAGGTTCATAGGTCGATGCTCAATCAACGAGCCACGCTGGCCAGGCAAGAGCAACATTCTTTTCATCAGCTGCACAGTATCCCATGACAAATGTTCCGTCAGCCAGGCCTCTAATGATGGACATTCGCATGGTTTTCGACCTTTCCCCAGTGCCCACAATGCGGCAGCGGCTGGAGCGGTACCTACGTCATTCCCCACACATGAGGGCATCTCGCAGCAGGAGTGACCGAGGAGGGAAAGACGGGGTCAGACATTCCCAGTGACTGCCCCTAGCCCTTGGAGAGCATCTGCTTTGTGTTAAGTTCCGCATACTGCTATTTTCTGTGTAGTCTGCTGCTTTGACTTGCTTTTCTGTTTGACCCAGGGTTTTGTGAAAGACAGTTTTAAAATGCCCAGCTGGTAAAGTGTTTTGTTCTATTTTCCGCACCATTTAATTCTGAGTTATCTGGTGTGGTGGTGATTTAGGAATTTGTTGAGGCTGATCTTGTGGTCCATGTGAATATTATTTTAAAACATAGCGCCCTTGCCAAAACCGGTCTGGCTCAGTGGATAGAGCATCAGCCTGCAGACGGAAAGGTCCCGGGTTCGATTCCGGTCAAGGGCATGTACCTTGGTTGCGGGCACATCCTCCAGTGGGGGGCGTGCAGGAGGCGGCTGATGGATGTCTCTCATCGATGTTTCTAACTCTCTATCCCTCTCCCTTCCTCTCTATAAAACATAGCGCCCTTGATCAAATCAAACCCAGGACCCTTCAGGCCACAGACCAATGCTCTATCCACTGAGCCAAACCAGCTAGGGCCATTGCCCAGTTGTAATAGATTACATATGTGCTTTATTTTTTCTTCAAAAATGTTTTTATTAATGTATTACATGTATACATATCTTCCCCTTGCCCCCCCCCAGGCATACCCTAACCCCCCAGTGTCTTGTACATATGTGCTTTAAACTTCCCTCAATTCATATGCATATTTATGCATCCTCGTTACTTTATATATTTACAAGAAGCCTGGTGCACAAAATTCGTATACTTGGGGGGCTTCCCTCAGCCTGGCCTGCGCCCTCTCACAGTCTGGGAGCCTTCGGGGATGTCCGACTGATGGCTTAGGCCCACTCTCCGAGGGGAACAAACATCCTTAGTGCTGCTGCGGAGGTGAAAGAGGTTTCTGCCACTGTCGCTGTGCTCGCTGGCTGTGAGCCCCGCTCAGGGCTTCTGGCTGAGCGGCACTCCCCCTTGTGGGAGCACACTGACCACTAGGGGGCAACCCCTGCATTGAGCATCTGCCCCCTGTGGTCAGTGTGAGTCATAGCGACCAGTGGTTCTGCCAACAGGTCAATTTGCATATTAGCCTTTTATTATATAGGATTAGCTGTAAATAACTCATGTGTTTAGACTTCTACAGAAGTGATTTAAAAACCTCTTTTCAGCTTTAGTGATACCATTTGATCATTGCCTAGATTTACTTTTTTACTCCCATATAAATGTTTAAAAGTCTTTATTCTAGTAAAAAAGTATAATGAATTCCACACTTACTGACAGTTCTTTTGCTGGATTTCCTCCATTCAGCTCTAGAATTGTCTAAATCTGTCTTCAAGGAGTTGCTTTTTTTTTTGCTTTTTTAAAAGTATATTTTTATTGATTTCAGAGAGGAAGGGAGAGGGAGAGAGAAAGATAGATGAGAGAAAATCGTTGATCGGCTGCCTCCTGCACGCCCCCTCCTGGGGATGGAGGCCACAGGCGGGGCTGGTGCCCTGGGCTGGGTGCAGAGGGTGAGTCACCCTCAGCCCAGGGCAGAGGAGCGGGATGGGCGCCAGCTGAAAGGACAGTGGGCATGAAAACGGGGAAGAAGCAAGCCTCCTCGGTGCCTTGGCTTCTCAAGACCCCTCGCTCTCCCTCCAGGCAGGACGCCGTGGCCATCGTGGGGATCGCGAGGATGAACGCCTCGGTGGTTTCTCACGAGGAGTTTCCGGTCAACACCATCATCGTCCACGAGGACTTTGATAACAAGACCATGGCCAATAACCTAGCGCTCCTGATGACAGACACGGCCATGCAGTTCAACAGCCTGGTGCAGCCCATCTGCTTCCTGGGCCGGAAGCTGTACATGCCGCTGGCCTCGCACAACTGCTGGGTGGCCGGCTGGAACCCCACGTTTGCAGTTACGCCTCCCCTCTCCTGGCGGAGGGAGGCTGGGCGCGCTAGCAGTAGGGGGACTTGCAGGAACCATCCTAGGGCTTATATTCTTTTAAATGAAAAATGCTTTTATTGATTTCAGGGAGGGAGGGAGAGGGAGAGAGAGAGAGAGAGAAACATCAATGATGAGAGAGAATCATTGGTTGGCTGCCTCCTGCACGTCCCACGCTGGGGATCGAGCCCACAAACCCTGTCTGTCCCCTGAGGGGAATTGAACCATGACCTGCTGGTTCATAGGTTGACACTCCAACCACGGAGCCACGAGGGTTGGGCTAGGGCTTATCTTAAGAATGCAGGTGGCTCGAGGTTCTAGAGTTGGGCGGGAATCCACCGCTACTCAGTCCAGATTCCCGGTGCTTGCCCTTCCTGTGGCCATTCTTGCATCTGGTCCTTTTTCCTTCTAGTCCTACATAGGCCACAATCACAAGTACACAGGCAGCTGGCAACCTGAAATCAGTGCAAGTTACAGGGGGGCCAGGGGCCTTACTCCCCGAACTAGAGTGCACGGTCCTCTGGTCCAAGCCAACCTTGGTTTCCTGGGAAATGGACAAAGACACGTATTCTCTGTCGATGTTGAAAAGGGGTCCATATGTTCTCGGCCTGTATTCGCCTTCAAGTTCAAAGCAAAAGTCGTCATCAGTAAAATCTCAGCCCCGGGTCCTGGTGTCTAGGAGGAAGAGGGGTACTTCAGTGCGGTGTCTACTCCCACTGGGACGTGCGAGCTGTTATGGCACTGGCCGCGGGAAGCGTCTTCTTGTCGATAATGCCTGGGCTCTCTGTTGCATGTGCAGACGGGAGAGCAAATGACGATGAGCATCTTGAGGAAAATCTCCGTGCAAGACATCAACCTGTGTCCCATCAACAAGTTCCAGAAAACAGGATGCGGCAGCCACGTGGAGCAGGAGACCGATACTGTCTGCTTGGTAAGGACATGACGGACTCGCCCTGGCCCGTCTGCTCAGGGGGTAAGAGCATTGGCTGGCGGACTGAAGGGTTGTGGGTTCCATTCCCGGTCAAGGGTATGTACCTCGATTGCAGGCTTGATCCCCAGCCCAGATCAGGGCAGGTGTGGGAAGCAACCAATTGATGTCTCTCTCTCTCTCACATTGATGTTTCTCTCCCTCTCTGTCTCTCTCTCCCTCTCTCTCTTGCTCCCCCTACTCCCTCCCTTCCGTTCTCTCTAAAAATCAATGGGAAAATATCCTGGGGTGAGGATTAACAACAACAACAAAAGAACATGATGGAGTAGAAGCTCCATGGGGAGAGGAGGCAGCGTGGCGTCCAGAGATGGGGCACTCTGGAGGCAGGGCCTGCCACTTGAGACTCGGGGCAGTCGGGACTGGCTCTGTGTTGGCCGGCACTTGGCAGAGAGCAAGTGCTCAATAAAACACCCACCGAATGGACGCCCAGTCACCGTTGTCGGTGGAACACGATTAGGCGATTCCACTTTCAAACCAGGGTCACGGGCCAGGGTCACCCAGCTGGCCACGTATGCCACGCTCCCACCCGCACACCTGGGGGGAGAGAGGTCTGGGTGGCAGAATTCCCGTGGCCTCAGGATGGCACCCACAGGAGCAGAGGACGCGGGGGTCCCTTGCAGAGCCCGGCAGCTGCCCACGGGACCCTAGGCCAGCGTGACCCTTACCCTGGCAGGACTGTGGGTGGGAACGAGCTGCTTCAATGAAGGATGGAAACGAGAGAGCAAGGAGAGGGGGGGAGGTGACCATTCCAGGCCAGAAAGGAAAGGAATCTCAACATTCGGGGCATGAGAGACTGAAAGAGGGACGTGGTCCAAGAACAGAAAAGGGGCCAGATGATGACACGCGAGCCAGGAAGCTCCAGGCAAAGTGCAGAATTCAACAGAGAATTCGCACAATGAAAGGGAGAGGCCTCTGGTTGGAATCTGGGGCGGTGTCTGCCTGGATGGGGAAGAGAACCCAGTCCTCTGCCCCGTTTCCAGTGGGAGCCGGTGTAAAACCTTTCTGGGGTGAACCGTACGTCGCACAAGGACGCATTGACACCGAAAAGTTCTTTGAGCCCGGCCGGTGTGGTTCAGTGGTTAGGCATAGACCTATGAACCAGGAGGTCACAGTTTGATTCCCGATCAGGGCACGTGCCCAGGGTTGCGGGCTCGATCCCCAGTGTGGGGCATGCTGGAGGCAGCCGATCCATGGTTCTCTCTCACTGTTGATGTTTCTCTCTCTCTCTAAATCAATAAAAATATATTTTAAAAATAAATAAAAACGGCCAAAACCGGTTTGGCTCAGTGGATAGAGCGTTGGCCTGTGGACTGAAAGGTCCCAGGTTCGATTTTGGTCAAGGGCATGTACCTTGGAAGTGGGCACATCCCCAGTAGGGGGCGTGCAGGAGGCGGCTGATTGATGTTTCTTTCTCATCAATGTTTCTCTCTATCCCTCTCCCTTCCATTCTGTAAAAAAAATCAATAAAATATACAGCGGTACCTCGAGATACTAGTTTAATTCGTTCCGTAACCTTGAGGCGTGGCAAACTATGAGACGCTCGAGTCGCGGTAAACTGGTGGGTCGTGTGCAGGGGGCCGATTGGAGCGACGACTCCTATCTCAACTGTTGCTCGTATTTCAAAGCAAAAATCGCTCGCTCGACGGCTCGTATCTCAAAAATCTCGTATGTTAGGGCACTCATATCTCGAGGTACCACTGTATTTTAAAAAATAAAATAAAATAAAAACAAAACGTTCTCTGAGACCTGAAGCCTTCTGTCCTCTGCCGCAGGGGGACCCGGGAAACCCGCTTATGTGCCAGCTGCAGGGGCTGAACCTGTGGGTGCTGCAAGGAATCCTGTCGCCGGGGGGCGAGAAGTGCCCGGGCCTCTTCCTGTACGTCAGGGTGGAGGACTACAGCGACTGGATCACGGCCAAGACGCGGACCGACAGCCTCCTGCCGCTGTCCGTGTTCCACCACTACCACCACCACCAGGAGCCGCCGGCCCCCCGCCAGGGCCCGCTGGCGCCCACCCCCGGGCCGCAGCCCCGCGGGCCCGCCAGAGTGACCGTCTTCATGGCCAGGTCCCGGCGGCCGGACAACAGCTCTCTGGAGGCCGCCGCCTCCTGGGGGAAGGGCGTGCGGGCGTCGGGGGTCTCCCCGGGGGAGGAGGCGCTGGCGGCGGGGGAGGAGGAGGGGGTGCCGCCCGCGTACTATGACTATTACAGTGAGCCCGAGGCCGGGCCCGGGGGCTTCGTGTCCGGCCAGGACCGGCGGCCTGGGCCCCACGAAACGCTCCTGCTTTGCCCTGCGCTGGTTTTCCTGTGGAGCCGCCGAGAGGCTGGGAGCTAACCCCCACCCGCCGCCCCCGGCCCCCGGAAGAGTAGGCTCAGAATGCTGAGTGCCCGGCCCCGCCACGCCGCGCGGGTGCCTGATCGCGGCCCGCCCGCCCGGCTGCCCCGGCCCGGCCCGCGGCCCGCCGCCCTCCTCTGTCTCCGCGCCCCGGGCCCCCACGGCACTGTCACCTGGGCTCTGAACTAAAGGTGGGCTAACGAGTCAAACCCCGAGTGCCCTGTGCTTCTTTCCGTGTCCGCGCCTCCAGGGGCCCCGCTGGGGAGGTGGCTGTGGGCCTGGCCGGAGAATCGGGGACACCATCCGGCCCCGGGGAACAGAGAGAGGCCCCGGCGACGGCGGGAAGGGAGCTGGTGCTTTTAATGGGTGGCTTCTCGGTCCCGGCCCCGGGCCGGCCTCTGGCTACTTCCCCGGGGGGCTGAGCAGATGCAGCTTCTCGTTGGTGGCCTTCATCTTGTTCCAGTCCTTGCGGTGGCCTTTTAAGGACATCTGCGGGGGAGATGGGGAGAGGGGGAGTCACTTGGGAGAGGCGGGTCAGAGCACAGCCCGGGATGGTGGTCGGGGTGCCCACGGGGCAGGGCGTGGCTACCGGGGGCACCTGGGAGGGTCGTCTGGAGCAGCGGTTGCCAACCTCGCGGGCCTCACGGGACACCAGTGGCCCGCGGACCACCCGTTGGTGACAGCTGCTCCAGACAGAGAGCTGCTTTCTGGTCGGGAATGCGAGAGGGTGCGGGTGCCTGCTGGGATTCTCTGCTGCCACTCGGCTCAGGTCTGATGGGCCCGAGGTTGGATCCCCACTCCCTTCCTTTCGGGGGGGAGCAGAGCCAGGGTTCAGGTGTGAAAGCGCTGCGGTGTGCTAAGCATGTCTTTGAGGAAACGGTTTTTCCATCAGGTTTTTATTGATCTCAGAGAGGAAGGGAGAGGGAGAGGGAGAGGAACATCGATGATGAGAGAATCCGGGAGCGCAGGCTGACCCGGGCCAGGCTGCATACTGAGCGTCATCTGTGACCCAGAAGGTCATGGCTGGATTCCCAGGCCGGGGTTGCAGGCTCGATCCCCAGGAGAGGGTGTGTAGGAGGCAGCCGAACAAGGATTCTCTCTCATCATTGGTGTTTCTCTCTCTCTCTCTCTCTTCCTCTCTGAAATCAATAAAATAAAATTAAAAAATCTTTTTAAAAAAAATAAAGTCATCCTTTGTTTCAATAGAAGGCTCAGAAAACGGTGGCGACTCCTCTCAGATGTTAGGTGTCCAAACATCTGTACCTTCAGCTCGAAAACAGAATCGCAGACAATGGGAAGGGGTGAAAGACTACCCACCGGGGGCCTTGGTGTGTGTGTGGGCGGGGGGGGGGGGCCCACCCGGGGGGATCTCCACCTTCCTCTCCCAGATGCGGATGGTCTTCTCCAGCTCCCCGTTGAAGATCTTCTCCCGGACGTACACCATCACGGGCGGCGCCCGGAACTCGGCCATCTGCTTCCGCAGCTGCTTGTTGACAGCCTCGGCTTTGGCCCGGTCCTGGGGGGGGACGGACCAGGTCGCCGGGACCCCCGCTGCCCCTGGCCCACGGGCCCTCCCATCTCCCCCACCACACCCCCCCCCCGTTTGAGTGAAGTCCTGAAAACAGTGTTTGTTTGTTTGTTTTATTTTTGTTGATTTCAGAGAGGAAGGGAGAGGGAGAGAGTGTTAAAAGCATCAATGATGAGAGAGAATCATTGATCTGGCTTGTTTCCTGCA
This sequence comes from Lasiurus cinereus, assembly GCA_011751065.1. Lineage (NCBI taxonomy): Eukaryota > Metazoa > Chordata > Mammalia > Chiroptera > Vespertilionidae > Lasiurus > Lasiurus cinereus. Next base: position 5,012,747 of record JAAGEH010000452.1, on the reverse strand, counting down.
CACCCCCTACTGGGGATTGAGCTCGCAGGCCGATGCTCTATCCACCGAGCCAAATAGGCTAGGGCTGAAAACAGTGCTTACATTTTCAGAGGAGTGGAGGGGATCGCAAAAATCTCCTTTTTTATAGATTGTGACGTTTTCATCCCGTTCAGAAACACCAAGTATAGCTTAAAAGTCTCCCTTTCCTCCCTCTCTCCCGCCCTCACTTCTTAAGAGAAACATCCCCCTAGCGGTTCTCAACCTGTGGGTCGCGACCCCTTTGGGGGTGAACAACACTTTCACAGGGGTTGCCTAAGACCATTGGAAAACACAGATACGATTCATAACAGTAGCAAAATTACAGTTATGAAGTAGCGGCAAAAATAATTTTATGGTTGGGGGTCACCACAACATGAGGAACTGTATGAAAGGGTCGTGGCATTAGAAAGGTTGAGAACCACTGCCCTAGCTGGCTTGGCTCAGTGGATAGAGCGTTGACCTGCGGACTGAAGGGTCCCAGGTTCGATTCCGGCCAAGGGCACCTGCCAGGGTTGCGAGCTTGATCCCCAGCGTGGGGCATGCAGGAGGCAGCCAATCCATGATTCTCTCTCATCATTGATGTTTTTATCTCTCTCTCCTTCTCCCTTCCTCTCTGAAATCAATAAATATATTAAATATATATATATCCATCCTCCGGAGAGGATTAAAAATAAGAAATCGGGGCGGCGTGGATCTCGGCGGACAATGCCTCCAGCCCTGGCAAACGCCAGAAAGGGCGCGGTTAACCCCCTCTTACCTCCTCCACTTGCAGGGCTTCTCGTTCGATTTTTTCCAGCAGCTCATGTCGCAGCAGGATCTCCTTCTCCAGGTTGAGGGACATTTCTATCGCTCGCTGCAGCCTGGTCTGAAAGACAGCAGCGCGGCCGCCTTAGCAGCGCTGGCCCCGGGGGCTGCACCGAGGACGGGCGGGCGGCTCTTGGGGAGGCAGGAGGGGAGCAGGGCCACGTGACCCCAGCTTTCTGCATCCTGGTGTCTGGGTGGCGGGGAGGAGGGCGCCCTGGGCATCTGATCCTCACCTGCCGAGGGCCAGATGCTGAGGCCCGACTCCCACCCCACCACTTTACTGAGTGTCCCTCCGCCTGTCCGGCCGGCCGCTAGGACGCGCACTGGCCACCAGGGGGCAGGTGCTCAACGCAGGGGCTGCCGAGCTGCAGTGACTTGGCAGTGGAGGTTCTTGGGTGAGGCACCCGAAACCAGAGAGGAGGGAGCCCGATTCCTCGCGGGGCCTCGAGATTCCACTTTTGGCTGTAAGACCCCCACCTTATGGGGGTCTTATGTTGTTGCTGGGGCACTGTCAGCCCCAAATCTGGTTTCCTGCACACTAGCGTTTGCGTTCCACACCCTGTACGACAGCAACTTTGCAGAGGAATGTCAAAGAGCCGGTTTCTGCCCGATCTCTGCAGTCCAGGCAGAGGGACCCCACCTGCTGGAGAGACCCCGCTCACTCTGTAGATGCCCTTCGAGCCATGGTGCCACCCTGGGTGCGGCAGGCTGGGGAGGGACAGAGGGAGGTTGGCTCCAGGGTGTGTCTGGTCCATCCAGCCCAGTCCTGCCCCGCCAGCCATCTTCTAATTAATTTCCTTTCACTGTGCACGAATCCGTGCACCGGGTCTAGTCCTCTAATGACAGGGCGAAACAGCCCGTGTTAACAGAGCCCATGCTATCCTCAGTCCCGGGCATTGGGCAGGTGGGTATACCAGGGGCCGGGGGTATTAGGGAACACCTTTGAGTTCTCCCTACCACAGGGCACCACCAGCTTACAGTCGGTGAAGAGTGACCTGGGAGGGTGAAGAGGGTCAAGTGTATGGTAACGAAAGGAAGCAATAGAGCACACAGATGTTGAATTAGAACGCAATCTGAAATGGATACAATGCTATTAACCAATGTTACTCCAATAACTTTTTTTTTTTACAGAGAGGAAGGGAGGGGGATAGAGAGCTACAAACATCCATGAGAGAGAGACTCAGCTGCCTCTTGCACGCCCCCTACTGGGATGTGCCCGCAACCAACGTAACATGCCCTTGACCGGAATCGAACCTGGGACCCTTCAGTCTGCAGACTGACGCTCTATCCACTGAGCCAAACCGGTTTCGGCTACTCCAATAACCTTAATTCTTAAAACCCAGTTACTATCTACTGTGCCTGGCCAGGTGTGGCTCAGTGGTTGAACGTCGACCTATGAACCAGGAATCAACCTAACCACGGTTTGATTCCAGGGCAGGGCACATGTCCAGGTTGTGAACTCGACCCTCAGTGGGGGGCGTGCAGGAGGCTGCACCCCTCGCTATGCCCCTTAAAGGACCCCTGGGAGCGGCTCTGTCCTCTGCTGACTATTACCCGTCACCAGCGCCGTGGCCCCTGGGGTTCGGACTGAAACGGCTCCTGTTCGGCCCACCGCAGCCTGTGTCCCTGCTGCCCGGGTTCTGAGACGCAGACCACCCGCACTGTGTGTGTAGACACGCTCCCCGAGGGCCGGCCTGCCAGCGGCCAGGTTCATCTTATAAACCTGACGTTCCACCCCAGAGCCCGGGCTTTCCCCACGAGCCCCCACAGGCCCTGTGCTCTGCAGCTGGGTGGGCGGGATCAGATCCAGGCCCGGCGTGATGACGTGATGTGAGCTCCAGCGGGCCGGCGCCCCGCCAGTGCGGGCCTGGGCCCCGGAGGTGGCTGCGCTCCAAAGAGCAGGGCTCAGATACGCTAACTACGGACGCGACAAGCCCCAGGTGACGGCCTGCTGGAGGGTTACGACACCGCCGTGGGTGACGGAGTTCCAGAATGCCGGCCCGCACCGCCTGCACACCTCGTGCCCGGGAAGACGCGTGCTCAGTGGGACAGGCGCTGGGCCGCGAGTCCCAGCCGGCCACACGCTTGCTGTCTGATCCTGCCCATCGCTCTGCCTCTCCGGGCCTCTGGTTTTCCATCCGTGAAAGGAAAATCGCCGGTGAGCATCAGCCTGGTCTGAACACATTCCAATTCCCTTTTTAAAAAATATACACTTGCCGAAACCGGTTTGGCTCAGTGGATAGAGCATCGGCCTGCCGACTGAAAGGTCCCAGGTTCAATTCCGGTCAAGGGCATGTACCTTGGTTTCGGGCACATCTCCAGTAGGGGGCGTGCAGGAGGCGGCTGATTGATATCTCTCTCTCATCGATGTTTCTAACTCTCTATCCCTCTTCCTTCCTCCCTGTGAAAAATCAATAAAATATATTAAAAAAAAATATATATATATATATATACATACACTGAGTGGCCAGATTAATGTGATCTCTGAGCGCATAATAATCTGGCCACTCAGTATATCTATATGTATATCTATATCTATATCTATATCTATATCTATTAGGGTCTGGTGCATGAATTTGTACATGGGTGGGGTCCGGCCAGCCTGGCCAGGGGGAGGGGACATGGGCGATGGGCAGGCCTGCCTGCTGGTCCAGCTCCTGGTCGAGGGGGCAATTTGTATATTAGATTATATAGGACAGACACTGAGTGGCCAGATTATTACGCATTCAGAGATCATCGTAATCTGGCCACTCAGTGTCTATTTTTATTGATTTCAGAGTGGAAGGGAGAGAGAGCTAGAAACATCAATGATCAGAGCATCATTGATCGGCTGCCTCCTGCTCACCCCCCACTGGGGACTGAATCCACAACCCGGGCATGTGTCCTGATCAGAATCAAACTGTGACCTCCTGGTTCATAGGTCGACACTCAACCACTGAGCCACACTGGCCAGGCCCAATTCACACTTTCAAGTGACACCGTGTGGGCCACAAGATGTCCTTATGTGAGCCACCGACACCCGTAGCTGTAGCCACGGCTGCTATGTGGGTCGCAGACAGACAGGAAGTATTTTAAGTTTTGCAGGCCCAGAGGCAAAACTGAGGTTGTTATATAGTTACTTATATGAACAAGAGGAAAAAAAACACAATTTTCCACAAATGTTTTATTGATAAGATTTCGAATGGCGGAAGGAAGTACGATCGTTCGGACTACAGGTGTACGAAGGAGAAGAATGGAATTTCCGGGGGAGAAGCGGGTGTTGCTTCACTGGGTTTCAGAGGCAGTGTTCTCGACCAAACAGATTGCCAACGTTCCGTAAAAGCCATTCCTGGCTCACCAGCCAGTGGGCCGGGCCCACGGGCCCACGGTTGGCTGACCACCGCCTCGGCCGGCTGCTAACGGGGTGACCCCAGCCCAGCCTGCTGGGGACAGGCCCTATTCACCCCTATGGCCCTGCTTAGTTATTAGGAGGGCTGCTCTTTCTCCAAAAAGTGTTCGGTGTGGTGAGGCCTCATTTAGTAGTGTTCTGATTTATAGCTAAGATGGTTTTCCTTTGCAGGTTCTAAGCAGGGGATGCTTTTTATATGCCTCCACGGACAGGGCCCTAAAGGTGGTGAGCTCTCAAAACTCCCTGTGGCTGAAACCGTTGTGGCTCAGTGGATAGAGCATCGGCCTGTGGACTGAAAGGTCCCAGGTTCAGTTCTGGTCAAGGGCATGTATCCTGGTTGTGGGCACATCCCCAGTAGGGTGCATGCAGGAGGCAGCTGATCGATGTCTCTCTCTCTCATCGATGTTTCTAACTCTCTATCCCTGTCCCTTCCTCTCTGTAAAAAAATCAAGAAAATATATTAAAAAAACACACACACACACAAAAAAAAAACTCCCTGTGCATAAAATCATCTGGAGAGTTAAAAAAAATAAAGATGCATGGCCCTCACCCCTCATTCCATTGGTCGGGGTGAGACTAGGGTGTTCTTATATCTTTTAAAAAAGTACAAGTGCCTGGCTGGTGTGGCTCAGTGGTTGAGCATTGTCTGATGAACTAGGAGGTCATGGTTCAGTTCTCGGTCAGGACACATGCCCAGGTTGAGGGCTCAATCCCCAGTATGGGGCGTGCAGGAGGCAGCCAATCCCTGATTCTCTCTCATCAATGATGTGTCCATCCCTCTTTCCCTCTTCCTTCCTCTCAAATCAATAAAAAAAAAAATTAAAGTAGAAGCTCCTCAGGTGGTCCTAATGCACGGGCAGGGCTGTGAGAACATTGGGGTGCTTCAGGAAACATGGCTTTCATGGGAGAAGTCGGGGAGCAGAGGGAGGCTGAAGGCCACGCCTCCCCTGGGAGCCACCCTGTGGCAGGGACCTGGGCATCGGGGTGGACCTTACTTTGTAGGAGTTGAGGACCTGCAGGGTGGTCCCGGACGCCAGCTTCAGCCGGATCAGCTCCTGGTTCCTGGCTTCGATCGTCTCCAGGAACTGCGCGTTCTCTATCTTCAGCTGCTGAAAGTCCACGTCATGGAGGGCCTCGCCCACCTCTTCCTTCTGCAGGTCCGAGGAGAGGAGGGAATGACGTGAGGGAGCGGCTTCCGAGTGGGTGGCCCACGCCCGGGGGGGTGGGGGGGTCCCCGGGGGAGATTCTGGAAGCCAGGCATCATTCAGTCACTCAACAAACACCGCCTGCGGATCTGCGTGCGGATCTCCCTGGGGACAGGGCTGTGAGTGTGCAGGCTCCTCCCTGGCCTCACGGAGCCCTCCTGGGTGAGGGTTCACAGATGGGTGGCGTGTGGTGGGACGGGCAGGAGCATCGGGCAGGTGGAGGCCCCCGGGCCAGGCAGGGCCAGGCAAGGCTTCCCACGGGGGGTGGGGGGGCCGGGGGCACCCAAACAGCTGGGCAGGAAGAGTAGGAGGAAGGCCATTGAAAGTGGTTCTTAACCTGGAAAAGCCAGGCCATGCAGTGGATGAGGTCCCTCCCTGCCCCCTGCCCCACCAGGCCCGGGCCATCTTGCATCTGTGCCCCATGCTTGGTCCTCTCGTGCTGGACCACCTCCGGAGGGGGCGGGGCATCTTCTTCCCACAACAGCTGGAAAGCCCCGTGTGACCCGCCCCCCAGTCCACCGCTCCCAGCCTGACAGCAGAGGGGGCGCTCTGAGGTCTGCGGTCGCTGCCGGTGCCCCTGTGCAGTCACACAGCCCTGCCATTGTTTTTATACATCCTGTCCCCCCCCTTTTTTTTAAATGTATTTTATTGATTTTCTACAGAGAAAAAGGGAGAGGGATAGAAAGTCAGAAACATCAATGAGAGAGACATCTATCAGCTGCCTCCTGCACGTCCCACACTGGAGATGTGCCTGCAAGCAAGGTACATGCCCCCGACGGGAATCGAACCTGGGACCTTTCAGTTCGCAGGCCGACGCTCTATCCACTGAGCCAAACCAGTCTCAGCCCCTTTTTTTTTCTTGATTTCAGGGAGAAAAGGAGAGGGAGAGAGAGAGAGAGAAACATCCATGATGACAGAGAATCATCGCTTGGCTGCCTCCTGCGTGTCCGCTTTAGTGCCTTTAGGTCAGCCTCCCGAGGCCTCACTGAGGAATACGACAGCCAGGCCACATCCCCCCAAAGCATCAACAAGTAGGAGGGGAGGACCTGTTAGATTCAAGCCGACGCTGTCCCCAGATTTGCCCGTGCAGACACTGTGTGAGTTCCCGTCGCTGCTGTAACCGATAACCGCACACGCAGGGGCCCAGCCAACCACACACAGCCACTACCTCTCCGCTCCAGAGGCCGGAGCCCAGGACAGTTCTCTGGGCTGGAATCCAGGGGTGGGCGGGTCCGCCTGCCTCTGGGGGTCCCTGGGGAGACCACTCCCTTGCTTTTGCCAGCTTCTGGGGGCGCCTGCCTGCCTTCGCTCAGGACGCCGTCCTCTGCCTTCAAAGCTCTCCCTTCGAGCATCGTCCTGCCATGCTATGGTTGTGGGTTTGATCCCCGGTCAGGGCACATACACAAATTAACCAATGCATGCATAAATAAGTGGACCAACAAATGGACCACGCCCCCCTCTCTCTCCCTTCCTCTCTCTAAAAATCAGTAATTTTTTCCTTCCTTCCTCTTCTTTCTCCCTCCCTCCCTCCTATCTTTCCTCCCTACTTTCTTCCCTCCCTCCCTCCCTTTCTTTCTCTCTCTCTCTCTCTCTCTCTCTCTCTCTCTCTCTCTCTCTCTCTCTCTTTCTTTTCTTGTTTTAAATACATCAGTCCAGCTGACTTGGCTCCGTGGTTGAGCGGTGACCTATGCACCAAAAGGTCACCAGTTCAGTTCTCGGTCAGGGCTCAATCCCCAGTGCAGGGCGTGCAGGAGGCAGCCAATCAATGATTCTCTCATCATTGATGTTTCTCTCTCTCCCCCCCCTCTCCTCTCCTCTCTGAAGTCCATAAAAAAAAAAAAATTCAAAATGCACATCCCTCTGACCTCTGCTTCTCTTATCACATCTTCTCCCTTCCTCACTGGACGCTGGTGCTTGCGTTGAACCTTCTCAGACCTTCCAAGACTATCTCTCCATCTCAAGAGCCTTGCCTTGAATCAGCCAAATCGTTTGGGCGTGTGTGCGGTGGCGCATTCCGATTCCGGGAAGGAGGACACGGGCATCGTCGGGTGGACCTGTTGCTACCGACCGCAGTGACTTAAAGCCGCAGGGGAAGCCGCCTACCTGCCGCAGCTGTAACAGCATCTTTTTCCTCATGACTTTGAGGGAAACATTTTTCAGGCGTAACTTATCCTTCATGTTATCCTGAAATAGAAAAGAAAATGTTGATCCACTTTGCTTCTGCTTCCCTGTTTGGTTTGAGACGATGGTGAGTCTGAGGCTACACACCCAATAGTGATCCCTCACCCTCAGTCACTTCGTCTAAGGTCCTTTGACTTCTGCGCAAGCTGGTGCTGCTGTAAGCCTCTCCTTCATCACCAAGAGGCAGAGGAAGCCCTGGCCGGCGTGGCTCTGTGGATAGAGCGTCGGCCTGCAGACCGAAGGGTCCCGGGTTCGATTCCGGTCAAGGGCATGTATCCTGGTTGCGGGCACATTCCCAGTGGGGGGTGTGCAGGAGGCAGCTGATGGATGTTTCTCTCTCATCGATGTTTCTAGCTCTCTATCCCTCTCCCTTCCTCTCTGTGAAAAAATCAATAAAATATATATTGAAAAAAAAAAAAGGGAAGGAGAAGCAGAGGAAGCTGGGTCTGTCCTCTGCAAATTTTCTAGTGCCTTTCAGTTCAGGATAATTTAGCCGAAACCAGTTTGGCTCGGTGGATAGAGCGTCGGCCTGCGGACTGAAGGGTCTCAGGTTCGATTCCAGTCAAGGGCATGTACCTTGATTTGTAGGCACATCTCCAGTAGGGGGCGTGCAGGAGGCAGCTTGATCGATGTCTCTCTCTCATCGATGTTTCTAGCTCTCTGTCCTCCCTTTCTCTCTGTGAAAAATCAATAAAAATATATTTAAAAATATATATATATATAAACTGATGAACAAAAGGATAGATACAGAGACAGTAAAGCTTCAAACAGACTGTGAAATTACAGCAGGAAGATTAAGGTTAGGTGAGGTAGATAAGAGACCAATCAAAGGACTTGTATGCATGCATATAAGCATAACCAATGAACATATGTTCGGGGGGGTGACGGTTTGACCGTGAAGGTGGGTTCGCAATGGGGAGATATGTATAAAAAATTAATAAAAATTAAAACAAAAAAAAAATATATATATATATATTTTAAAATAAATTCAGGATAATTTGGGTAGAGGAGCCTTTCCAGACAAGAATGATCTTAGGATTCTTCCATATGTTGTAATCCTGGTTTGCATAATTTTTATTATTTATAACCGATTAGGGTTAGTAAGCCAACCCATCTTCAGGATCCAAAGCTGATACACTGCAACATCTTTGAAAATGAAGGAGCCTTTTATTTTATTTTATTTTTTAATATATTTTACTGATTCTTTACAGAGAGGAAGGGAGAGGGATAGAGAGTTAGAAATATCGATGAGAGAGAAACATCGATCAGCTGCCTCTTGCACGCTCCGCACTGGGGATGCACCCGCAACCAAGATACATGCCCTTGACTGGAATCGAACCTGGGACCTTGCAGTCCACAGGCCGACGGTCTACCCACTGAGCCAAACCGGTTTTGGCTGAAGGAGCATTTTAATTCACTCTTAAAAAAATTTTTTTTATTGATTTTAGATGGAGGAAGGGAGAGGGATAGAGAAATAGAAACATGGACACATGGATTGACTGCCTCTGCACACCTCCCACGGGGAATGGAGCCCGCAACTCGGGCGTGTGCCCTGACTGGGAATCGAACCATGACCTCCTGGTTCAGGGGCCGATGCTCAACCACTGAGCCACACCAGCTGGACTCATTCTTATAATCACGGCACGCGACGAGCTTGAGGTGTACCTGTCTCACTCCACACTGGCACTTGACTAGAGAGGCTTGTACGTTTCTCCAGAAAACGTATCAGTCCTGGCTGGCGTGGCTCCGTGGGTTGGAGCATTGTTCTGTGGTCCCACAGGTTTCCCGGGTTCCGTTCCCTTTCAGAGCACATACCCATCCCCGGGTTTGTGTGATCCCTGGCTGAGGCACATACGGAAGGCAACCAATCAATGTTCCTCGCTCGCATCAATGTTTCTCTCTCCCTCCCTTCCTCTCTCTCTAAAATCAATGCATGTCCTCAAGTGGGGATAGAAAGAAAAGAAGGGAGAGAGAGAGGGAGGAAGGGAAGGAAAAATATCAGATCTTAAAACAAATAGCAACAATAAAAATAAGTCACCCATCCATCTGAGAAACTATTGATATTCGCCCTGCCTGATGGATCAGCCTGGATAAATTTGCCTTCTAAACACACACACACACACACACACACACACACACACACACACACGTGCACTCGCGGGGAGATGCACTAAAAAGCCCTCACATGCGGCATGGCTGATGGGGGACCCCCATGCAGGGGGGCTGCCTCCCCCGGATCCTTTCCTGTCATCAGTCCACGACTCTCTCCTCCCGTCCGAAGCGCCACCCTCCCGCCAGCTCACCCGCCGGCGGTTCGCGTCCTCAATGTACTTCAGCACTTTCTGAGTGGCCAAAATGCTCCCCTTCTTCTTGGTGATGGTTTTCAAAATATCCTTTTCAAACTCTTGCATTGCTTTCTGCACTTCAGCCATCCGAATTTCCGCTTCCTCAATGATCGCCTGAGGGGTTCAGAGGGAGAGAGAACAGGGGTTCCAGAAATTCTCCGGGGTGTCTCCCTCTGAGGACACCCACCACCTCCGGCCTCTGTGTGCCCCATGGGCTGTCTCTCTTAGTCTCAGGATTATACCCTGTCGATGCCGATGTGATGAATGTTATTATGCAAAAGCATGCCTCAAAAAACTTAATAGGGGCCGAGACTGGTTTGGCTCAGTGGATAGAGTGTTGGCCTGCGGACTGAAGGGTCCCAGGTTCGATTCTAGTCTAGGGCATGTACATTGGTTGTGAGCACATCCCCAGTGGGGGTCGTGCAGGAGGCGGCTGATTGATGTCTCTCTCTCTCATTGATGTTTCTGGCTTTTTATCCCTCTCCCTTCCTCTCTGTGAAAAATCAATAAAATATATATTTATCCACCAAAATTAGAACACTAATTTATATAATATAATATATAATAAGAGAGTAATATGCTAACTGGACCGGATGTCCTTCCTAATGAGGCCGGGGCTGCGAGGGCAGCTGGTGCCTGGGTTGGGGGCTCGATCCCCTGTGAGGGGTGGTCAGGAGGCAGCCGATCGACATTAATGTTTCTCTCTCACAGGTGTTTCAATCTCTATCCTTCTCCCTTCCTTTCAAAAAAAAAATCAATACTAAAATATTTTTTAAAGAATATATTTTATTGATTTTTTTTTTTTTTTTACAGAGAGGAAGGGAGAGGGCTAGAGAGTTAGAAGCATTGATGAGAGGGAAACATCGATCAGCTGCCTCCTGCACACAACCCCTACTGGGGATGTGCCTGCAACCAAGGTACATATGCCCCTGACCAGAATCGAACCTGGGACCCTTCAGCCTGCAGTCCGACACTCTATCCACTGAGCTAAACCAGTTAGGGCAGTAAAAACATTTTTACAAAATAAAATAAATTAACCTAATCTATCATATCAATAGACAAAAAAAAAAAAAAGTTAGAGCCTCAATTTGTCTCCACCTATTTGTATTCCTTTCAAAGTGCAAACACTCACTTGAACACCCCACAGTTACTTCCTGTAAGATGGATGGATGGATGGATGGATGGATGGACGGACGGACGGACGGACGGACGGAGGGAGCCAGGTTGGGGGGGTCTGCAGAAAGAAAGGGTTACCTCGTGATGCTGCAGGTCCCGTTCGGCGTTGGCCCGCAGGTGCCTTATTTCCTCCTTCGTGTCTTCCAGCTCCTTCCGGACGAGATCGCATTTCTGGTCAACGCTGAGGCTGGTCGCCCGGTCCATGCCTGAGCGGGATTTGGACTTGCGCCTGCTTCGCATCTACACCTCAGGGAAGACAACGCCGCTGTCAAGAAGGCCTGGGCCCTAGAGCAGCTGCAGGCGGGCATCGACCTGACCTCTCGGACCTGCTAGCGCAGTGGTTCTCAACCTGTGGGTCGCGACCCCTTTGGGGGTCCATCAACCACATCACAGGGGTCGCCTAAGACCATCAGAAAACACAGATATTTACATTACGATGCACAACAGTAGCAAAATTACTGTTAGGAAGTAGCGACGAAAATAATTTTATGGTTGGGGTCACCACCACATGGGGAGCTGTATTAAAGGGTTGAGGCATGAGGAAGGTTGAGAACCACTGTGCTAGAGAGTCCTTGAGTGACAGCCAGAGAGAACCAACTCCAGGTGAGAGGATTCTGGGTGTGAGGCCGGAGGTGACCCCTATTCCACCAGCCAACCTGAGGCCCAGGCTCGACAATGAACGGAATGTAAACCAGGGCGGGTGTCTCGGGGAGGGAAAGGTGGTGCGCCGGCCCGGAGCTCCGAGCTTCCTGAGCTGAACACGGAAGAGACATGGGATCCGGGGAGGATGGTGGTCAGCGAGAACAGAGACAAAAATGTTGGCTCTCCTGTGCATTGGAGCCACGGTTCACACGCAGGTGGCCCAGGAAATAGGTGGACCTCCACGTGGCTCTCGAAGGATGGGCTTACCCACAATTTAAAAAATATATATATTTTATTGATTTTTCACAGAGAGGAAGGGAGAGGGATAGAGAGTTAGAAACATCGATGAGAGACATCGATCAGCCGCCTCCTGCACGCCCCCTACTGGGGATGTGCCTGCCACCAAGGCACATGCCCTTGACCCGAATCGAACCTGGGACCTTTCAGTCCGCAGGCCGACGCTCTAGCCACTGAGCCAAACCAGTTTCAGCACGCACAATTTTTAATTAATAAAAATGAATTAGCCCAGCCCGTATGGCTCAGTGGTTGAGCATCGACCTCTGAACCAGGAGGTCACGGTTCGATTCCTGGTCAGGGCACATGCCTGGGTTGCAAGCTCGATCCCCAGTGGGGGTATGCAGGAGGCAGCTGGTCAACGATTCTCTCTCCTCATTAATGTTTTCTTCTCTCTCTCCTTTCCTCTCTTCCTCTCGGAAATCAATAAAAATTCTATTTTTAAAAAAATTAATTACCCACATTTGAAAATCAGGAAATTCCACCAAAATAATTCCAATTTCCAGCTTCTCTGGAAAAAATCAGCTACTCTGGACAACCCCAGGCCACCTGGCTGGCCCCTGAGGATGAGGAAGGAGCTTTCCAGTGCCCACACAGGCCCACACCACCTCTTTCTGTGCCTGGCGGGGCCTCGTAAACATTGTGAGTCTCCCACCTGGAGGGAACTATCTCAAACAAACGACGATATTCTGGGAGAGTCCATCCACTTAATGAAACCCGATTCCCTTCACCCTGACTTGAAAGAGAAACCTTGAGAAGGAAGAAAGAATCAAAGTAAGAACAGGGACAAAGTCCTATGTCCTTGGCCAAGGAAGGTATGCGCCAAAAGTAGATCCACAAATACCGCTTGCATCTAAAGGGGCAAACGGAACAAAACAGCTCTTCAGTCGCGTACCTGTGCAAAATCGGTTCCTGACATCTTAATTTCCGACAACCGCATCATCCGCTGCTCCTTGGATTCCAGTTTATTTAAATATTTCTGAAACATCTCGGTCTCAGTTTTGAGAGCGGAGTTGCCATAGCTGCAAGACAGAGGGTACCTGAGTGAGTTCGGTTAGTGGGTATGTCAACACCAAATAAATAGTGCTTAACACTTATGAGCGATGCATGACCTTCTACAAGAGCCTTACCCTCGTAATGCCTCGGTTTCCTCATCTGTAAAATGGGAATAACAACAGCACCGTAAGGAATGTAAAGCCTTCAGGACAATGCCTGGCACGTAGTAAGTACTATGTATGTAGTTGATATGTTTTTCACACATCGAATGAGCCACAGAATTCAAAGCAACAATATTACATTGAAGATTGTGGCTGAGATGAAGCCACAAGGTTCATCTTCAAGCCTCTTCTAACCCATTTGTGAAATAGCTTCTGAATTAATTCGTTCTTGAAGTCACGTCCATAATCTTCAGATGTTTCCTCTGGTTTAAGTTTTCAGGTTTATTTTATTTTTTTGTTTTTTTTTCCATTTCCGGCAACTAACAGATGAAGTGACCACTGAAAATTTATCATAAGTGAGGGAGAAGCTTTGAACAGATGTTTTTTCAACAACTAGAGAGGACAAACCTAGTTTTTATCCTGTATAAGCCAAGAGTATGACTCTGTACTTCTTCACTTCATAGATACATACATGTAGCATACATACATATAACACACGGGTATGTATCTGTTTACCTCAGAGAGAGAACAGCTTTGATATGTTCCGATGGTATTGAGTTCATTCCTGTTTGACTGAATTTTAAGACTATGGAAATGGCTCAATGAAAACCCGATCAATCAGAGTATCTTTCTTTTTCAGCATAGGCCACATTCCCACTGCAGGTTGTGGCGCTGCGCCTGTGTCCGAATCCCAGCACTACCACTGACTAGCGGTGTGGCCTTTGGAACGTGGCTTAACCTCTGCCTTTGCTTCCTCACCCACCTTGGGAGGTACTGCACCATTATTATATGAGGTCATATAAGCAAATTACTTGGCATGGAATAGGCACTTGAAAAATAAGAGCGATTAGTGCCTTTGCAAGTTTGGCTCGTTGGATAGAGCCTCCGCCTGTGGACTGAAGGGTCCCGGGTCTGATTCGGGTCAAGGGTACATGCCCAGGTAGCAGGCTCCATTCTCAGTAGGGGGCGTGCAGGAGGCAGCCAATCAATGATTCTCTCTCATCATTGCTGTCTCTCCCTCTCCCTTCCTCTCTGAAATCAACAAAAAATATATATTTAAAAAAAAATAAAGAGAGCTATTAGTAGCCACACCTCAGTGCAAACCAAACTGGTTATAGATCCAGGGCAGAACACCTGTGTAGCCAGAGCCAGACGTTCTGTGTGCGACCAATGAGTCGTACAGTTCCCTCTACTACAGTGGTTCTCAACCTTTCTAACGGCGCCACCCTTTAAGACAGCTCCTCATGTGGTGGTGACCCCCACCCATAAAATGATTTCCGTTGCTACTTCATCACTGTCATTTTGCTACCGTTATGAACTGTAATGTAAATATCTGATAGGCAGGATGTATTTTCGTTGTTACAAATGGAACATCATTAAAGCATAGGGATTAATCACAAAAACAATATGTAATTATCTATTGTGAAATATTTATTTCTAATGACAAATAAATGAAATTTTGTCTTGAATCGTGGTGTAGCATGGGTAACAGTCTTCATAGGACAACAGTAAACTACATGGCTACACTTTGCGACACCGAGGAGCGGTGTGTTGGTTCCTAAGACCATGGGAAATAGGTGTTTTCCGCTGGTCTTAGGCGACCCCTGTGAAAGGGTCGTTCGACCCCCAAAGGCGTCCCGACCCACAGGTTTAGAACCGCTGCTCTACTACATCCTGGGATCTTGTGATCCAATTTACCGTCTACAGCAGACCTCAGACAGACTGCTGAAAACTCAGAATGCTGGGCCAGTCGCTCTTCGTTGTTCATCTCCATGCTTAAAGGATGGGCCCAGGCATAACTTGACTCATACTAAAAATATCAGCGACCGCCGAAACCGGTGTGGCTCAGTGGATGGAGCGTCGGCCTGCGGACTGGGAGGTCCCAGGTTCGATTCCGGTCGGGGGCATGTGTCCTGGTTGTGGGCACGTCCCCAGTGGGGGGCGTGCAGGAGACGGCTGATCGATGTCTCGCTCTCATCGATGTTTCTGACTCTCTGTCCCTCTCCCTTCCTCTCTGTAAAAAATCAATAAACTATATTTTTAATATATACATATATATATATATGTATATATATATCAGCTACTGCTTTCATATCATCACAGATCCCTAGCCTTGGAAAGGTGCCCAGAGGTCGCCTGGCAGGGGATGGGCTGAGCGTGCACTGTGGCTCCAGGCAGCGCACCAGGCTGAGGCTCTGGCTTCGCCCATCGCCCCCTCCGGCCCCGCGCCCTCACCCCTCCCCGGGGTCCTGGCCCCATCAGTGGCTTGTCAGTCCGGTGGCGGTGGACTCGCGGCGGTACCAGGCAAAGGCGAGTATGTCACCCACTGTTATTTTATTTTT
>JAAGEH010000452.1:4973836-4997185 GCA_011751065.1 Lasiurus cinereus | reverse complement strand
CTTCTTCTTCTTCTTCTTCTTCTTCTTCTTCTTCTTCTTCTTCTTCTCCTTCTTCTCCTTCTTCTCCTTCTCCTTCTTCTTCTCCTCCTTCTCCTTCTCCTTTCTCTTCCCCTTCCCCTTCCCCTTCCTCCTTCTCCTCCTCCTCCTTATTCTTCTTCCTTCTTCTCCTTCTCCTCCTCCTTCTCCTCCTCCTCCTCCTCCTCCTCCTCCTCCTCCTCCTTCCTCTTCTTCTTCTTCTTCTTCTTCTTCTTCTTCTTCTTCTTCTTCTTCTTCTTCTTTAAAATATATTTTATTGATTTTTTTTTTTATAGAGAGAGACAGAGGCATCGATCAGCTGCCTCCTGCACGCCTCCTCCTGGGGATGTGCCCAAAACCAAGGTACATACATGCCCTTGACCGGAATCGAACCTGGGACCTTTCAGTCTGCAGGCCGACGCTCTCTCCACTGAGCCAAACCGGTTTCGGCTGCTTTTGCTTCTTCAACAATAATTCTCTCTTTTTTTTTTTAAGTCAGTGATTTTATGGAGGGTGATAAATGTTAAATGGCTGTAGGCAAAGTAAAGAAACATATTAAAAGTCAGGTGTTCAACAATAATTCTTAAAATGATAATAACAGTAACGACTGCTTCTCCAGCACTTACTATGTGCCCTTGCCACCTTTGTAGCAGCCCTGTAATAAGACCCATCTCTCTCTTTATTCTCCAAACGAGGAAACGGAGATGCGGAAAGGGAAATCCATTTGTTGGAATCCATTGGCGGGCTGTTTTCCGTCCTCTACCTCCTGTTAGAACCGAGGGGGGAGTAGTAGTCATCGAGGGGAGTAGTCTGCTCACCACGCGGTGCTTCTTGCATATGCACTTTCTCTTAGCTCCCAGTACCCTGCATTCCTGAAAGGAAACAAACAAACCTGGCTGGTGGTTAAAGGAGTATATAAACATTCAGGAGACCTTGAACGAGGCACCGACTGTGTCCCGTGGAGCTTGGGGAACTGCGTGGAGCACACCACACCCACCCTCAGGAGTTTCCAGTTAAAGCAGTGGTTCTCAACCTTCCTAAGGCCGAGACCCTTGCATCCAGTTCCTCATGTGGTGGTGACCCCCAACCATGAAATTTTGCTACTGTTCTGCATCGTGATGTCAATATCTGCATTTTCCGATGGTCTCAGGCGACCCCTGTGAAAGGGTCGTTCGACCCCAAAGGGGTCGCGACCCACAGGTTGAGAACTGCTGAGTTAAATGGTGGAAACAGTTCCTAAATCAGCTCGTTGCAACTCCAGAGGTTAGGCCTCACCCCGCTGTAGTTATCTCATCTAAGCCTCAGAAGTCTTAAGGAACTGGTATTCTTGTCTTCATCTTACAGATCAAGAAACTGAGGGGGAGAGTGGATTGGGTGAGTTGCCCATAGACACACAAGAATGGTATCAAGCCCTGGCTCGGTGGATAGAGCGTCGGCCTGTGGACGGAAGGGTCCCAGGTTTGGTTCTGGACAAGGGCATGTACCTTGGTTGCGAGCACATCCCCAGTAGGAGGTGTGCAGGAGGCGGCTGATCGATGTTTCTCTCTCATCGATGTGTCTAACTCTCTATCCCTCTCTCTTCCTTTCTGTAAACTATCAATAAAATATTTTTTTTTTAAAAAGAGCCGAAACCAGTGTGGCTCAGTGGATAGAGCGTCAGCGGCCTGCGGACTGAAAGGTCCCAGGTTCAATTCCAGTCAAAGGGCATGTACCTTGGTTGCGGGCACATCCCCAGTGGGGGGCATGCAGGAGGCGGCTGATCAATGTCTCTCATCGATGTTTCTAGCTCTCTATTCCTCTCTCTTCCTCTCTATAACTATCAATAAAATATATTTAAAAAAAGAAAGAAATACTTAACATGCTCATGGACTGGGGATACAAATGGATGCCAGTCCCAAGAGGGCCGGGAGAGCGAAGGGTCCCTGCAGCAGGTGCCACCCAGGGGGCTGGGTGGTACAGCGGGCCCAGTGCTGACAGAGGCATCGGCGGTGGGAAAAGAGGCAGCCTGCCGCTTTAAGGAAGAGCTGGGGGCAGTCCCCACCGTGCCATCCCTGGAATTGTGGGAACAAAGGCCATGCGGTCCCAGCAGGAAATGTCAGGCCTTGGGAGAAGCAGCTCAGTCCTTTGGCAGCCGGTCAGAGTAGATGGTCACGTGACACACTGACTCAGCCTGCAAGCTTCAAAGAAAAACACCGACAATTGCCATTGTTATTTCTTAATGTATTTATTATCACTTGGGTAAGACGGTTGCCCAATAAAAGCTCTTCCGACAACGATCGGTTCAGATTCTGTTCGTTGCGTGCCACCTACGTGCTGAGCGCGTTCCGCTCCTTATCTACGCATCTGCCTCCTGGTTCTAGGAGATGCTGGGCCCATCTCAGCCCACATTGTACTTGGGAGGAGACAGGGAAGTTGAGCAACTTTCTCAAGGTCACGTAGCTCTTCAGGGTGGGGCTGAAAGTCGAGCCCAGGTTCATCCCACTCTGCTCTTCCTTCTCGGCCCATCCTCCTCCGGTGAGAGCAGGGGCTGGGGGTAGAGCAGAGGGAAGGGACTATTGGGAGACATTTTTGTTTGTTAGAACCGAGGGTGGGAGGTTGTTATCGAGCGAACAGAAACCACAGGTTGCCCTGGTATTCGTTTCCCAAAGCTGCGGTAACGAGCACCAATGAGGTGGCTTAAGACCCCAGACAGGTATTATCTCCCAATTCTGGAAACTGGAAGGACAGATTCAAGGTGTTGGCGAAGCCACACTCCCGCCCAAGCCTACGGGAAAGAATCCGGTGGCTTCTGGCAATCCTTGTCATTGCTTGACTTTTAACCTGTCACTCCATGCTCTCACATGGCCGTCTTCTTCTTCTTTTAGTAAGTTTTTATTGATTTTTAGAAAGAGAGGGAGAGAGAAGGAGAGAGAGAGAAACATCAATGATGAGAGAGAATCATGGATGGGCTGCCTCCTGCATGCCCCCTCCTGGGGATCCAGCCCACACACCTGGGCAGGTGCCTTGACCTGGAATAGACTTCTTGGTTCCTGGGTCGACGCTCAATGTCTTCTTCGTGCTCAATGTATGTCCTCGCTTCTCTTCCTATAAGGACAGAAGTCATTTAATTCAAGGCCAACCCTGAATCCAAGAAGAGTTCACCTCGAGATCTTGAACCAATTACATCCGCCGAGATCCTTATTTCCAACAAGGTCACCTTCTGAGGCTCCAGGTGGATGTGAATTTGTGGCGGGGAGGGAGGACACTAGTCAAACCCCTACACTGTCAAACACCCTTTCATGCCAGGGACAGCCCCCCGCCCCCCACCACAAAGAATGGACTGGCCCCAAATGTGCACAGCTCTGCGGTGGAAACTGCCTTAGAGGGCGGCCTGTCTTCTCTGGGGAGCAGTGAGAATGCACCTGTGCTGGTCCAGCGGCTGCGAAGAGAAAGGCCTCAGAGCAGCTTAAAGTCAGAGAGCATCCTCCACTCTTCTGGGACTGCTTTCTGACCGCTCGCTCTAGCGTCTCCATGCGGATGCTGGCCCCTGCGAGCATTATTGCGGCAGCACTCTGCATTTTGACTTCAGAATGATATGGTCAGCCCTAGCTGGGTGGCTCAGTGGATGGAGCGCCAGCCTGCGGACTGAAGGGTCCCTGGTTCGATTCCCGGTCAGGGGCACATGCCTGGTTTGCCGGCTCGATCCCCAGTAGGGGGCGTGCAGGAGGCAGCCGATCCATGATTCTCTCTCATCATGGATGTTTCTATCTCTCCCCCCATCTCCCTTCCTCTCTGAAATCAATAAAATATATATATATAAAAAAGAATGATCTGGTCAGATCCACCCAAAGTATTAAGTTTTAACCATAAATAGGTTGGGCGTCTGCCTATGAACCAGGAGGTCACGGTTTGATTCCCAGTCAGGGCACAGGCCTGAGTTGCAGGCTCGATCCTCAGTAAGGAGCATGCAGGAGGCAGGTGATCAATGATTCTCTCTCATCATTAATGTTTCTCTCTCTCCCTCTCCAAAGGAAGCCTCTGAAGTCAATAAAAATATATTTTAAAAAATGTTTTTTATTGATTTTTTACAGAGAGGAAGGGAGAGAGATAGAAAGTCAGAAACATCGATGAGAGAGAGACATCGATCAGCCGCCTCCTGCACGCCCCACAGTGGAGATGTGCCCGCAAGGAAGGTACATGCCCCCAACTGGGAATCGAACTTGGGACCTTTCAATCCGCAAGCCGACGCTCTATCCACTGAGCCAAACCGGTCTCGGCAATAAAAATATTTTTTAATAATAATAATAATAAAAGAAGTACCTGGCCTCTTCTTCCCCCAAAGAGAAGATGCTAAAGAAATCAGGAAAAGGAACTGGCTATGGGCAGTGACTGTTGGTATGTTACAGAACAGAGACAGCCTGGGAGGTGGGCCATTAGCTGATGGCCCGAGGGAGGCAGCCACGAGCGGCAAGCTCACGGGAGCTTCCGTCCGGTGTGCAGAATGACCAGGAGGGAGGTGCTAGAGGAGAGAAATGCAACGTGTCCAGATGCCAAGGGGTCATGGGTCAAGTGAGGTCACAGTATGTTCCAGGTCCGTAGATGCTGTTCAACAGTTCTTTTTTTTTTTTTTTAATATATTTTATTGATTTTTCACAGAGAGGAAGGAATGCTAAGGTAGAAAGGCCACGGGCCAGGCCTGGCCACACGTGCCCTGAGATGGAGTTCCCTCCTTCCCTGTGTTGCGGGAAAGTTGGTAAGGAGTCCTTTAGGGTCAGCTGGAGGGCAGGGGAATGGAAGAAGCAGGGGGGGGGGGGCGGAGGGGGGTGGGGGAGAAGTTGCTCCCTCTCTCTGCCGTGGCAACGCCTCTGTTGTGGCTGACCCTTTTCCATGGCTCCAGGTGCCATGGACAGGCCTGTCCCGGTTCCAGCTTCCACTGATGACCCCGCCCCTGGACCTCAGTGACCACCCCTGCCCCGCTGCCCCTCCGGCTGACAGTGGCTGTGCCCGCCTCTCCCTGGCTCCTGGGCCCCCCCCTCGCCCCCACCGTGTGTGTCTCCAATTCCCTGCAAACAGGAGGAGGATGAAACCCTTTTACTCTCCCCAACTACAACTTCCCCCTGTCCTCCAGGTCCCAAGGGTCCCCAGATCCCCACCCCAACTCCCACCCCGGGGCGGGCTTGGAGAGAGCTGGGTGCCAGGGCCCCTGGCTTCCGCGGGTCTGGGCAGGGACTTCTCCTGGCAGCTCACCTGGAAGGAGGGGTGGGTGCTGCCTCCACCCTCCTGGAAAGTGAGTCACTCTGTCAACATCCCTCCTGATGTCACCGCTGGCTCTCCCAGGTCCCCCTGGAGGCGGGCCACGTCCTTGCCAAGCCAGGACCTTCTCCCTCCTCCGTCGTCACGAGCAGGAGGCGCGTGCCAGCCGGAAATGCCGGGAACCCCCTTCTGCTCCAAAGTCCCTCCGACTATCACGGTCTCAGCAGAACGATTATTACTGTATGGAATAGAGAAAAAGAAAGCTCTCCCTCTCTCCTTCCCTTCCAGTCTCACTCCGCACCCCCAGAGGAAACACTTCTAACAGCTCCGTGTGCAACATGCAGACTCTGGATCATGCACTTTCGATTTTCTTTATTAGGAGGTTTTTAGAGCAAATTTAGGGGGACAGCAAAATTGAGGCAAGGTAACAAAGGTTTCCTTATACTCCTCCCACCCCCCGCACTCATAGCCTCCCCCATAAGACCCCCCACATTGTGAACATTGCTTACAACTGATGAGCCTATACTAATACATCGCTGTCACTTAGAGTCCAAAGGTGACGTTATGATTTGCTCTTGGTGTTGCCCATCCTAAGGTTGTATATGACATGTGTTTGCCATGATGGTATCTATGTTCGCTGCCCGGATCATCCCCTGTGCTCTGCCAATCCTCTGGCAGCCCCTGGCAACCCCAGGCAACTCCTGGCAACTCCTGGCAACCCCTGGCAAGCCCTGATCTTTTTCCTGTCTCCGTAACTTTGCGTTTTGCCGAATGTCATCCAGTTGGAATCATACAGGACGGAGCCTTTACAGACTGCTTCTTTCACCCAGTCATGCGCAGTCTGAGGTTCTTTCATACCTCTTTGTGGCTTTATAGCTCATTTCTTTCTAGTGCTGAGTAATATTCCCCTGTCTGGAAGTGTCACAGTTCATTTTATTATCATTAATAATTTTTAATGCTCACCTGAGAATATGTCTATTGATTTTTCAGAGAGAGAGAGATTGATAGGTATCTCTCTCTCTCTCTTTCTCTCTCCATATATACATATATATATATTAGAGGCCTGGTGCACGAAATTCGTGCACGGGGGGTGTGTCCCTCAGCTCAGCCTGCACCTTCTCCAATCTGGGATCCCTCTCACAGTCCAGGACTGCTGGCTCCCAACTGCTCACCTGCCCGCCTTCCTGACTGCCCCTAACCACTTCTGCCTTCCAGCCTAATCATCCCCTAACCACTCCCCTGCCAGCCTGTTGGTCCCTAACTGCCCTCCCCTGCAGGCCTGGTCACCCCTAACTGCCCTTCCAACCAACTGAGCCACCAGCCAGGGCTTTCACGGTGGTTTATTTATCTTTCACCTACTGAAGGGTATCTTGTTTGCTTACAAGTTTTGGCAATTGTGAGTCATGCTGCTATTACCATCCAGGTGCAGGTGTTGGTGTGGACATGGGTAAATGCCAAGGAATGGCCTTGCTGGGGTTGATGGGTAAGAGTAATATGTTTAGTTTTGCCAGAAACTGCCGAGTGTCCGTACTGTCTTGCGCTCCTGGCAGCGGAGAATGAGTGCGAGTTTCTTGTTGCTCCAGCTGCACCAGCATTAGGTGCTGCCGGTGCTCAGAATGTCGGCCGTTCGGCGAGGCGGGTGGCGGTATCTCCCTGTTGTATTGTTTTGCATTTCCCCAAGGAAGCGATGTGGAGCATCTTTTCACACCTCTTATTTGCCATCTGAGTACAGTGGTGCCTCGAGATACGAGTTTAATTCATTCCATAACCTTGAGGAGTGGGAAACTATGAGACGCTCGAGTGGCGGTAAACTGGTGGGTCGTGTGCAGCCGGCCGATCCTCGGATGACTCCTATCTCAACTGTTGCTCGTATTTCAAAGCAAAAATCTCTCGCTCGACGGCTCGTGTCTCAAAAATCTCGTATGTTAGGGCACTCGTATCTCAAGGTACCACTGTATTTTCTTTAGTTCAGGTTTGACCCACTTTTTAAAATCAGATGGCTTCTTTTTGTTTTTGTTGTTTATTGTTTTCTGAGTACCTTTATAAAATTGCTAGAGGCCGGGCGCATGAACTCTGTGCACAGGCGGGGTCCCTAGGCCTGGCCTGCGGTCAGGGCTGATCTTCCCCGGCTGCAGGCAGCTGGCCCCGCCCCTGCCGCAGCCGCTGGTCGCCCTCTCTGTGTGTGAGGCAACTGGCAGGGCGATTGGGGCCCCCAGGCCACCCTCGTCCACCGCCACCCACCCCTGGCTCCTGGTTCCCCATGTGGCGATCAGAGCCTGCCGGCTGAGGGGAGGGACGGAGAAATTGGCTGGCAGGCCCTGATCAAGCCATCGGGGCCTGTGGGCTGGGGCCAGCTCCTGCATTGAATGTCTGCCCTCTTGGTAGTCAGTAAGCGTCATAGCCAACCAGTCATTGTGGCTGTCTGGTCAATTTGCATATTATGCATATATATATATATATATATATATATATATATAGAGAGAGAGAGAGAGAGAGAGAGAGAGAGAGAGAGAGAGAGAAGAGACCCAGTGCACGAAATTCGTGCACTTGGGAAGGGGGTCCCTCAGCCCAGCCTGTGTCCTTGCACAGTCCAGGAGCCCTCGGGGATGTCCAACTGATGGCTAAGTCCCTCCCCCTCCACTGTCAGTTGGACATCCTTAGCACTGTCATGGCGGCGGGAGAAGCTCCTGCCACCACCTCTGTGCTCGCCAGCTGTGAGCCCGGTTTCTGGCTGAGCCACACTCTGCCTGTGGGAGCGCACTGACCACCAGGGGATAGCTCCTGCATTGAGCATCTGCCCCCTGGTGGTCAGTGCACATCATAGCGACCGATCATTCCACTGTTCAATCAATCTGCATATTAGCCTTTTATTATATAGGATTATTTATAAAATTTTGATCAAATTCATGATGTTCCTGGTATTTAAAAATCAGACACAACTACAATGTTCTTAGCAAAAGTCAGTAACGCATCCCCCCCTCAACACACACATACACACATGTGAATCCTCTCTGAGTCCTGCTCCTCTGAGAAGATGACTTACTCGATCCTTCAGCTGTTTCTTCCGGCATTTACCTCCATATTTCAAAACGCGATGCTTCTATGTTGTTTCCAGATTTATCAGCCTGAGGCAGGGTCTACTCTCTCCCTGTGGTAGGTGTGGATTGAATGTTTCATACTCACTGGCCCCACCCACCTGCTTCTCGTCTCTCTATTCCTCCCCCGTTACATGATGATTTCCTGATTAAATCAGAATTCTCTGCTTACAGGATGGTGACCTGGAAGGACTTTATTGTCCCCTGCCAAACAGCGGTTCTCAACTCCACGGCACCGGGGAGCGGCCCATAATCCCAATGCCTAGCCTGCACCCCAGACCTGGGAAGTCAGTCACATTCCCTTCTACTTTTCCTTCTCACCCTTGCTTGAATGTTTTATTTCTGCTCTCACATTTATATAAATTTTTTTTAATTTTTTTTTTTTAATTGACAAGACTCTTTCCTGTTTCTGATGGCTTCTGGTAGCACCCGCTGTTGGCACTAGCCCTTGGCTGTCACCCCGCCTGCCTGCCTGCTGCCCGGGGCTGTTTACTGCAAATATCTGCCGAGCTCTGCCCAGGGGCTGTTTTCTTCCAAGTAACATTGGCAGCTGAGGCGTAGGACAAGCTGGGAGTGGTGAAGGTCACTTCCCGTGGCAGCCCGTGTGGGTCCCCGGCGCTGGCTGGGAGACTTCCGAGGCTCTTCCACCCTGTCTCCTGGGGTCCCAGCAAGAGCAGGCTCTGAGCCTGTTCCACACTGACTCTTGGGGTTCTGGCAAGAGCCAGCTCCGGCGACCACAGCCGTAACCTTTGATTGGCCTCTTGCCCTTCCCCGTCTCCCTTTTCCACTCCTCAACCAGGATTCTCTGGGGTTGCCTACCAACGATCGCTTCCCCTGAAATTGTTGTCTTCGCGTCTGCTTCTGGGGAAACCCAAAAAAGACTCTCTCTTTAAATTGATTTTCCAATTACAGTTTTACATTCAATATTATTCTGTGTTAGTTTCAGGTGTGCCGCACAGTGGTTAGATGATTATACACTCTACAAAGGAATCCCCGGAAAATCTCAAGTACCCACCTGGCCCCAGACATAATTATTCCGATGTTATTGACTGTATTCCCTGTGCTGTGGTTTACATTCCCAGGACTATTCTGTAACTACCAGTGTGTATTTCTTCATCCCTTTTTCACCCAGCCCTCCACCCTGCTTCCCACCCAACAGCACCACTCTGTTCTCTGTGTCTGGGAGTTATCGTTATTTTGCAAAACAAGATGCTTAACAAAGAAGAATCTTCTCAACAACAACAAAAATGTTTTTAAAAGAATCTTAATTATTTAAAAAAAAGTTTTTTTAATATATTTTATTGATTTTTTACAGAGAGGAAGGGAGAGAGATAGAAAGCCAGAAACATCGATGAGAGAGACATCGATCAGCCGCCTTCTGCATGGCCCACAGTGGAGATGTGCCCGCAAGCAAGGTACATGCCCCCGACCGGAATCGAACCTGGGACCTTTCAGTCCGCAAGCCGACGCTCTATCCACTAAGCCAAACCGGTCTCGGCTTAATTCTTTTTAAAAAAATATATTTTATTGATTTTTTACAGAGAAGAAGGGAGAGAGGGAGAGAGTTAGAAACATTTATGAGAGAGAAACATTGATCAGCTGCCTCTTGCACACCTCCAACTGGAGATGTGCCCGCAACCAAGGTACATGCCCTTGACCGGAATCGAGCCTGGGACCCTTCAGTCTGCTCTATCCACTGAGCTAAACCAGTTAGGGTAAGAATCTTGTTCTTAATACATGGATACAATACCATATCTCTCTAAGGATATTAATTATACATAGTAGTATTTAACATCTGTTGTTTAAAATTAGATTTTTATTGATATCAGAGAGGCAGGGAAAGGGAGAGCGAGATAGAAGCATCAATGATGAGAGAGAATCGTGGATCCGCTGCCTCCCGCAAGCCCCTCACTGGAGGTCGAGCCCGCAACCCTGGGGCATGTGCGCTTACCTGGAATTGAACCAGGCCTCCTAGTTTATAGGTTGACATTCAACCATGGAGCCACGCAGGCTGGGCTAACACTGTTTTAAAAGCCTCTCCCTCGAGGCTTTGCTGCTCCTTGGAGACTCAGCTTAGCTCCTAATGTCTAAAGCAGTGGTTCTCAACCTTCCTCATGCCGCGGCCCTTTAAGACAGCTCCTCATGGGGTGGGGACCCCCAACCATAAAATGATTTTCGTTGCTACTTCATAACTGTCATTTTGCTACTGTTATGAACTGTAATGTAAATATGTGATGTGCAGGATGTATTTTCGTTGTTACAAATTGAACATCATTAAAGCATAGGGATTAATCACAAAAACAATATGTAATTGTATATTGTGAAATATTTATTTCTCATTACAAATAAATGAAATTTTGTCTTGAATCGTGGGGTAGCATGGGTAACAGCCTTCATGTGACAACAGTAAACTACATTGCTACATTTTGCTACACCGAGGAGCGGTGTGTTGGTTCCTAAGACCATGGGAAATAGGTGTTTTCCAATAGTCTTAGGCGGCCCCTGTGAAAGGGTCGTTCGACCCCCAAAGGGGTCGCGACCCACAGGTTGAGAACCGCCGGTCTAAAGGTTCGTTTTCTGGGGATTCTCTCCTGTCTCCCCCCGTAATGAGGACCTGTGCCCGCCTGGCTAACAGCATCCTGACAGCCAAGTGGCAGGAGGGACCAGCCCACGGGCTTTCCCAGACAACCCCGTTTTTAGTTTGATTGATAAAGCAGGCACGGCGAGAGATGAGCAGCAGGAACTAAAAATAACATAGAACAGTGATAACAATATGTCGTAATACAACGTGAGTGTGGTTTCTCCCTCGCTTAGAAGGTCTCAGCGTACTGTGCTGAGGTGTTTGCCCTACTCCCTGTGATTCGGTGAGGTGATCCCATGTCTACTTGACGAGCGAGTGAAGTGGGTGACAGAGGCATTGCTCCAGGCAATTCTCAGGGTGACCTGAACACAAGCACTGCTGTCCCATGATGGTCCCCATGATAATCCAGACGAATGGGTGGGTAGCGTCTACGTTGAGGATGCACTGGACGCGGGACGGAACAGGATGACATGCAAATTGTTTGTTTCTGGAATTTTCCATAAATAATATTTGCAGATCACCGTTGAACGCAGATCATTGAAACCGCGGGTAAGGCGGGCCTGCTGTAGAAGAAAGGATCGCTGGTCCCTGTCAAAGTGTAACTTTAAGAATATTAACACGCCAAGACTGGTTTGGATCAGTGGATAGAGCGTCGGCTTGCGGACTGAAGGGTCGCAGGTTCAGTTCTGGTCAAGGGCATGTACCTTGGTTGTAGGTCGGTCCCCAGGAGGGGGTGTGCAGGAGGCAGCCCACCAATGATTCTCTCTCCTCATTGATGTCTCTCTCTCTCTCCCTCTCCCTTCCTTTCTAACAATAACAACCACCACAAAAATCATTGCATCTCTACGGAAGAGAATGGTGTAAGGTAGCGCGCAGCTTTACAGAACCTGGGCTGTGATCAGCGGGAAAGGTCAAGTCCAAGGGGCAGCCCGCAGATAACAGAAGCACCCGGGCGTGGCCTGCCCCAGCATTAGCTCAAAGGGCATACAGCCTCCTTGCGTCTGATCCCAAGTCTGGAATAATTTCTCTCAGTGTCCCCATCCTTTCCCTTGGTTCCCCAAGTACATTCCTTTGGATGTTTTCCTAAGAAAGAGTGGCCGTATCTTCCGCGGTCCCTTTGCCGCTGCTCATCTTTGTCCCGTCCACCCACATTCTAGAGAGGAGAGGTCAGTTCCCACGGGCCTGGCTGTTTCCAGGTACAGTGGTACCTCGAGATACGAGTGCCCTAACATATGAGATTTTTGAGATACGAGCCATCGAGCAAGCGATTTTTGCTTTGAAATACGAGCAACATTTGAGATAGGAGTCATCACTCGGATTGGCTGGCTGCACACGACCCACCAGTTTACCGCGACTCGAGCGTCTCATAGTTTCCCACGCCTCAAGGTGACGGAACAAATTAAACTCGTATCTCGAGGTACCACTGTAGTCAGTACCTGGCCCTGTTTCCTCTTTTGTAGGAGCCTGCTCTTTCCTTCCTCCCCGCTTCCCATTCCCTCCTCCCTCTCTCTCTCCCTTCCTCTCTCCCTTCCTCTCCCTTCCTAACCTTCCTTCCTTCCTTCCTCTTTCTTCTTCCTTGAGCTCATCTTTTCAAATATATAACTGTTCTAATGAGATATTACTCAAATCCATACACCCCTTTCAAGCATACAATTCCAGCCCCAGCCAGTTTTGCTCAGTGGATAGAGCGTCAGTCTGTGGACTGAAGAGCCCCAACTTCAATGTTGGGAGCTCAGTCCCCAGGAGAAGGCCTGCAGGAGGCAGCCAATCAATGCTTTTCTTTCATCATTGATGTTTCTGTCTCTCTTTCCCTCTCCCTTCCTCTCTGAAATCAATACAAATCTTGTTTTAGAAAGGTTCTGTGCTTAGCTGACTATTCTATACCTTTTAAAAATAATAATAAAATACAGTGTACCACCATTCCATGGCTTTTGGCGTATTTTCATAGTTGGGCCATCAGTTTTAGAACATTTTCATCACTCCTCCCTCGCCCCTCAAAAAAAAACACGTCTATACCCATTTACAGTCACTCCCCATTTCTCCCAGGCCCTGGCAACCCATAGCCCACATTCTGTCTCCATGTATTTGTCTGCCACATTTTCTATAAGCGGAATCACAGAACATGCAGACCTTTTTTTTTTTTTTTAATGTTTTGTTGATTTTTCACAGAGAGGAAAGGAGAGAGACAGAGAGCCAGAAACATCGATGAGAGAGAGACATCGATCAGTCGCCTCCCGCACTCCTCCCACTGGGGACAGGCCGGCAACCAAGGTACGTGCCCTTGACCAGAATCGAACCTGGGACCCTTCAGTCCGCAGGCCGACGCTGTATCCACTGAGCCAAACCAGTTTGGGCTGAACACGTGGACCTTTTGCATTTGGTTTCTTTCATGTAGGACAGTGGTCGGCAACCTCATTAGTCAACAGAGTGGAAAACCGCGGCTCGCGAGCCACAGTTTGCTGACCACTGGTTTTAGGATAATGTTTTCAAGGTCCCTCCAGGTTGTCCCATCTGTCAGGATTTCATCTCTTTTTATGGCTAAAGGAGATCCCACGTTTTAATCAGTTGTCTCCACTGTGATGGCCGTTAGGAAAAATGCTGCTATAGCTGAAACCGGTTTGGCTCAGTGGATAGAGCATCGGCCTGCGGACTGGAAGGTCCCAGGTTCGATTCTGGTCAAGGGCATGTATCTTAGTTGCAGGCACATCCCCAGGAGGGGGCGTGCAGGAGGCGGCTGATCGATGTCTCTCTCTCATGGATGTTTCTAATTCTCTATCCCTCTCCTTTCCTCTCTGTAAAAAAAATCAATAAGTTAAGAAAAAAGAAAGAAAAGGGTCGCTACACACATGAATTACCTCCTTTTTTTGTGTGTGGATGGATGTTTTTACGTCTCCTGGGTATGCCCCTGAGAGCGGCCTGTCTGGGTCGTGGGGTGACTTGGTGGCTGACCCTTTCAGGAGTCGCCACGCTGTTTCCGCACCATCGGACATACCCACCAGCAGAGGACTGTTTCAGTTTCTCCGCCCGCCTGGCATCCCTTGTCTGCAGCCTCCCCGCCCTGCCGGGTGTGAAGTGGCATCTCGCGGTGTGTGCGGAGGCCTTGCTGCTGCTTGAACCGGTCTGGCCCAGAAACCAGTTCTGCACACAGGAGGCCGGAGAGCCGAGCCGTCCAGGTGACACGGCTCCCTCCGTGGGCGCAGTCTGCTGGCTGAGGGCTCCCCGAGGGGCAGGGAGGCCGCCCCGTGCCCTGCCCACCTGGGGGAGAGCATCTGGGATGTGTGATCTTCCAGCCCAGTGGTTCTCCACCTTCCTCAGGCCGCGCCCCTTGCATACAGTTCCTCATGGGGTGGTGACCCCCAACCATGAAATGTTGCTACTGTTATGCATCGTGATGTCAATATCTGCATTTTCCCATGGTCTTAGGCCACCCCTGTGAAAGGGTCGTTCGACCCCTAAAGGGGTGGCGACCCACAGGTTGAGAACCTGCTGTTCCAGCCCAATGTGGATGCCAGGCTGGGGGTAGGCAGAGACAGGAAATGCCCAGGCTGCAGTGGGCGGCCGGGGGAGGAGGAATGCGGTCTGGCCGGGCTGGCCCCTTCGGCCCGACCTTTGGAAGGTGTCCTTTGCGCGCTGCCCAGAATCAAATGGCCTCCTCCCCCTCGCTGCCCCGAGATCTGAGGTCCTACCCCATCCCCGGGCCGTGTCAGGACGGGGCCGCCTTTTAAAAAACGCGGCCGCCGCTGGGAGGGGTCGGCCTCTTGCAAGAAGAAGTCATTAGCGTATGGTGATGAGTCGCCCACACCCCGCAGGGACAGGGCTGGGGAAGGGGGGGTTTGGACTCCTTGGGAGGGCGGCAGGGGTGGGAGGGAGTCTGGCTGATGGGGGGCTGGGGGGGGGAGGTAGCACTTCGCCAGGGGCATTGTTCCGGGTGCCAGGATGGCCAGCTGATGGGTGAGGAGCAGGGTCCCGCTGGGAGAGTTTCCACCTTCATTCATCAACGGATTGGTTTATCAGGTCACCTGCTGTGCTCAGCCTTTTGCATACAGTTTTTAAATATATATATATAGCAGAAACCGGTTTGGCTCAGTGGATAGAGCGTCAGCCTGCGGACTGAGGGGTCCCAGGTTCGATTCCGGTGAAGGGCATGTACCTTGCTTTCGGGCGCGTCCCCAGTGGGGGGGTTGCAGGAGGCACCTGATCGATGTCTCTCTCTCATCGATGTTTCTAACTCTCTATTCCTCTCCCTTCCTCTCTGTAAAAAAAATCAATAAAATGTATTGAAAATAAAATAAAATATGTATATTTAAAAACATATATATATATATATATATATATATATATATATATATATTGATTGATTGATTTCAAAGAGAAAGGGAGAGGGGGAGAGAGAGAGAGAGAGAGAGAAACATCAACAAGGAGAGAGAGTCATGGATTGGCTGCCTCCTGCATCTCCACTACTGAGGACTGTGCCCTGACAGGGAATCAAACCGTGACCTCCTGGTTCAGAGGTCGATGCTCAACCACTGAGCCCCCTCGGCCCGGCCAATTTTTTTCTATTTTCTTTGTTTAGCGAGCACGTGTGTAGCACCACATGTATAGCACCTGTGTCTCACTCTCCCCAGGCCACATCCAATTTATCACAGATGCCCCCCATGTGACCATTTCTCTCCTCCTGCCCCCCCCACCCGGGCCCTCACTGGGTTACTGCACGTCTCCCCACTGCCTTCCCGCTTCCCCACTGGGAGACCCCGCCATCCTTTGCCTGTGAAAGTCCCGGCGGCTCTAGCTTTGTCACTGGGAAAACTACAGTCTGCACAGTGGTCTACTAGGTGCTGCTCTCTCTCCCCTCACCTGCTGACACCACCCGCCCTCCGGCTCAGCCACAGGCCGCCTGCGGCTCTGTTCCTCAAACACAGCAGCGTGCATGCCCCCAGGGAGGGGGGTGGGCCCGGCGCGGGCTGCAGGGTTCTGCCCAGAACATTCTTCTCCCAGAACCTGCCTGGCTGACCCGCTCACTTCCTTCAAGTCTCAGCTTAAATGTCACCTCCTCGGAGAGAGAGGTCTTTCTTCACCCTCCCTCCTCCACCCGAAAGGGTCTCGCGTGTGCTGGATCGCTCCCGGTCAGGAAAGACGGTTACACGCATCGGAAGGGGCCCGGCCAGTGTGGCTCAGTGGTTGAGCATCGACCTTGTTTGATTGGTAGTCAGGGCACATGCCCAGGTGGCGGGCTCGATCCCCAAAGAAGGGGCGTGCGGGAGGCAGCCGATCCATGATCCTCTCTCATCATTGATGTTTCTCTCTCTTTCTCCCTCTTCCTTCCTCTCTGAAATCAATAAAAATATGGACTTTGAAAAGAGAACAAATACAGGAAGGGGAAGCTAGCACGGGTTCTGTGGTGTTAGATCGGCATTGGGGAGGTAGTGTGAACTCGTGGTTTCCCATAGACACAGATATATATAGAAGGAATACAGATGGCAGAGTGTGTGTGTGTGTGTGTGTGTGTACATACTGCTCCAGCTCAGTCGCCTGGAGAAGGCCTGGGAGCAGCAATAACAGTCCAAGAGCAGTGAGCATACCTCGTGCTCAGATCTGGGCTTCTAAATCCTATCCTCCACGAAAGGGAGCAGCCCCTCCTCCCCCGCCCCCCGCCCCCCGCCTTGGGGAACTGGTTGATTCAGGCCTGGGGCAGGGAATGTACAAGATGGGCCTGGAGCGCCTTTGGCACCAAAAACTAAGAAAGCGCCGGAAGGATGATGGAGCACAGCGGAAGGAGACGGGAACCAGCAAGAAGAGCCAAACATCACAACGACTAAGAACATCAAAATGGCCAAAGACGCCGAGACCGGTTTGGCTCAGTGGACAGAGCGTTGGCCTGCAGACTGAAGGGTCCCAGGTTCGATTCCGGTCGGGGCATGTACCTTGCTTGCGGGGTCGTGCAGGAGGCAGCTGATCGATGTCTCTCTCTCATTGATGTTTCTGACTTTCTGTCCCTCTCCCTTCCTCTCTCTAAAAAATCAATAAAATGTATATATATAAAAAAAAAAAGGCCAATGACGCGCCAGCCGGCTTGGCTCAGAGGATAGAATGTCGGCCTGCAGACTGAAGAGTTGTGGGTTTGATTCCGGTTGGGGACACATGCCGGGATTGCTGGCCTGATCCTTCATAGGGGGTGTGCGATCCCCCGTAGGAGGTGTGCAGGAGGCAGCTGATCTATGGTTCTGTCTCATCATGGGTGTTTCTGTCTCTCTTTCTCACTCTCCCTTCCTCTCTGAAATCAACAAAAATATATTTAAAAAAAATAACCCATGGCAATAACTCTTATTTTGAATAAAATAAGAGTCCACAAGTCCACACCAATGTAAATAAATAAATAGAAAGTTTGAGCACGACTGGGATAACTACACCAATTTCCAAATACCCCCATAAAATATATATTTCTTTTAAAAAAATATTTTATTGATTTTTTTACAGAGAGGAAGGGAGGAGAGAGAGTTAGAAACATTGATGAGAAACATCGATCAGCTGCCTCCTGCACACCCACTACTGGGTACATGCCCTTGACCAGAATCTAACCTGGGACCCTTGAGTCCGCAGGCTGACACTCTATCCACTGAGCAAGCCGGTCTCGACTATATATTTCTTTAAAGGGCAAAAACAAAACAAAAAAAGTAGCTTCATGGTGGAGAAATCGGCAGAAGTCACCTTGATAGTCACAGTGATGGGAGTTCATACCTCAGGTAGAATGGGACGGATAGAAATTGCATGCTCCCAGTCCCGGGAGGAGAACACAGCATAGTTTCTGCAATATTTCTGCCAAATCGACATCATCTGAACCCAACCGTGAAGAAACATCAGATAACCGCAAGGGAAGCCACCAGCCTGTGATCTTTAACAGGCAGCAGAGGAGCTATGAAGACCGAAAGGAGTTAAAGGAACAGGACAACTTTAACTTGGTGTCAATGGATGTCGCCTAGACTGAACGTGGTGACCGTTTCCCAATATGTGCATATCATGTTGGACACCTGAAGCTAATATAATGTCAATTGAGTCTCCATTTTAAAAGCTCTCTGGTCTCCATTTCAGAGTCTTCCATTCAAATATTCTAAGGCGAGGAAGAGTAGGGTGGGAGCACAGGGGGGACACCTGGGGGGGTTGGGGGGGTCAGGAGGGTCCCCGCTTATTCATTTGCCTCCCACAGTCACAGCAGCTGGTCCTTCTGAAGAGCAGGTGTTCCTGCCTTAAAATGACACCAGTTGTACAGCGACAAGCAAATACCTGTGACTTCCACCCGTGACACTCGTACAGGTCCTGCCCATACTGTGCGGGCTTCAGTGTTCTCTCCCGTCTCCATTATAAATGGAAGGACAAGCTGCCTTTTACTTAGAGGTTCGGGAAGCCCTCCCCGTTTTTCTCAGTGGTGAGAGCATCGGCCCACGGGATTGAGGGGTCGTGGGTTCAGTTGTAGGGATCGTGGGTTCAGTTCTGGGGGTCATGGGTTCAGTTCTCGGTCGGGGGGCCTGTGGGAGGCAACCAATTCTCTCTATCTCTGTCTCTCCCTCTCCCCTTCCACTCTAAAAACCAATGGAGCCCTCGCTGGTTTGGCTCAGTGGATAGAGCATTGGCCTATGAACTGCAGGGTCTCGGGTTCAATTCCAGTCAAGGACACATGTCTGGGTTGCGGGCTCAATCACCAGTAGGGGGCATGCTGGAGGCATCTGGTTAATGATTCTCTCTGATCATTGATGTTTCTCTCTCTCCCCCTCCCTTCCTCTCTGAAATAATATATATATATATGAAATAAATAAAAACCAATGGAAAAAATATCCTTGAGTGAAGATTAACCAAAAAAAAAAAAAAAAAGAGAGAGAGAGAGAGAGATTAGTGAAAAAAGGTGTTATCTTTTTCATCCAAGTTTATGAAGGCGCTGAGCCTGGCCGCCCAGCTATCCCTGCAGGAAAGGACCCACAGGAAGCCTGTGTCCTAGGAGACGCTGCGGGCTGATATATGCGCCAGAGCCCTGGGCATCGAGACAGAAGGGTGGCAGTGAGCTGCCATCTGGAGAGAGAGCCAGGCGGACGTGGTGATGGCTGGGGCGTGGGAGTGGACGGCGATTCGGAACCACGGGCAGAGCAGTTCGGCGGGGAGAGGGGGAACTGTGCGGAGTGCAGTGGCTTTGCCAGGGGGCGTGGGGCCTGCCACCGCCGAGGTCAGCCCACTGCCCCCCAGACGCCCCCTGAAACTTCCGAGAGGGCGAGGCCCTCAGGAAGCAGGCCTGCCCTCCCTAGGAACCCCCCATCTTCTTCGCACTCACAACCCCAGGATGCAGGATACGGAAATTCTGCATTCCTGCTGCGGCCCCTCAAAAATGCAAATCCCTTTTCAAGAGCTCTCGTTTACATTTTGGCTGGAAGGAGTCGATCCCTCTTTCCCAGAGAGTGGTCGCCCGCCCTTGGCCCTCCCCCCACACCTCTGCCCAGAAGCTGGGTGAACTCAGACTCCCCCAGTGAGACAAGGCTAAAAAATAAAACGAGCCGAAACTGGTGTGGCTCAGTGGATAGAGCGTCGGCCTGGGGACTGAGGGGTCCCAGGTTCGATTCCGGTCAAGGGCATGTACATTGGTTGCGGGCACATCCCCAGTGGAGGGCGTGCAGGAGGCGGCTGTTCGATGTCTCTCTCTCATCGATGTTTCTGGCTTTCTATCCCTTTCCCTTCTTTGTGAAAAAACCAATAAAATATATATTTTTTAAAAGTGCTAAAACTATTATTAAAAATATAAAAAAATAAAACGAGAGGACCCACTAGCAGAAAATTCCTGTTTCTATTGCTGGGCCCCCTCCCCTCCTGTCCACTCCCCACTCGAGGGCATTTTCTGGGCGAAGGGCAGAATGGATCACACTGAGGATGATTTGGGGGGGAAATCAGGAAGTGATCTCCCTCAACAAGATGTGTGCAAATGTCCCCAGGTGGAGTGCAGCCCGTGGGGCTCCGATGGACACCCTTTATCCACCTGCCCGGGGCAGTAGGGACCCCCAGAGGGAGAGTCCAGCACTCCCAGGGGACCCCTGGGGTGACAGAGAGAACCCGAGACCCTCCTGCTGACCATTGTTGGGGGAAGGGCGAGGCTAGTCAACAGCCTGCAAACATTGGTTGGTTTTCCTGGACTGGAGAAGTAAAACCAAACGGATCCAAGATCCAAAGGCAATTAACCTATTCCCTTCCAGTTCTTTCCCATGCATTCATCACAGGCCTGAGAACTTAACCTACTGAAAGAGTAAACCAGCCCTAACCGGTTTGGTTCAGTGGATAGAGCGTCGGCCTTTGGACTCAAGGGTCCCAGGTTCGATTCCGGTTAAGGGCATGTACCTTGGTTGCCGGCACATTCCCAGTAGGGGGTGTGCAGGAGGCAGCTGATCGATGCTTCTCTCTCATCGATGTTTCTAACACTCTATCCCTCTCCCTTCCTCTCTGTAAAAAAATCAATAAAATATATTAAAAAAAAAAAAGTGTAAACCAGCACGTTGGTTTTCTGCTTTGAAACAAAGCAAAACAAGACAAAAGATCAGCCCTAGCTGGTTTGGCTCAGTGGATAGAGCGTCCGCTTTTGGACTGGACACATGCCCAGGTTGCAGGTTTGATCCCTAGTAGGAGGCGTGCAGGAGGCAGTCGATCAATGATTCTCATCATTGATGTTTCTGCTTCTCTCTCTCTCTTCCTCTCTGAAATCAATGAAAATGTATTTTTTTTTAAAAGAGAAAAGAACATAGGTGGTGTTATGCATCCTTCTTGAGTAGAAAGGGTGGGCAGAGTGGCATTATTCTGCTTATCACAGTTACTTGTGTTAACTTATAAAAAGACTTATTAGCCTGGCCAGTGTTGCTCAGTGGCTGAGCCACGCCGGCTGGGCTAACTGCCCATCCTAATTCGCACCAAGCACGAGGTGATGCGTCTCCGCCAGTCCCATGGGATGACCGTGCTACCGACCCACAAACCATGCAAACGCGCTCCATTCGGCCGTGGGAGGACGACTGCAGCTTTCGGGGCTGAGGTGTGGGCCGATCCAGGAGCAGTTGCGCCAGAGCGGCGTGTGGGCGAACGCTCAGGCCCGGCCGCAGGCGTGGAGCAGGTTGCGTGAGGTGGGTGTGGAGTGTGGGCTCGGTGGTGAGGATCAGAGGCCGGAGCAGGGAAGGCAGATGGAGTCAGAGGTGGGCGAGGGTGGAGGCGAGGGATGGGGCCCAGCTGGGGTGGACCTGGTGGTTAGACCGGTGGTTTGCAACCATTTTTAGGTCACGGCTCCTTTGAGAATCTCATGGATGCTAAGGAGAGACTACGTGTGTGTGTGCGTACACACACACACACACACACATTTTGCACATAGTGTTGGTTTTTTTCTGGAACCCAGAAAAGTTCATACAAAGCTTCCAGATGAAAGACTGTTGAGCCTCAAAAGGAAAGTAGGGGAGGGTGGTGGGAGGACCTATGTGCACATGTGCATACACCACGGACACGGACCCTAGGGTGGAGGCCTGGAGTGGGGGCAGAGGTGGGCTGGAAGGGGACATATGTAATACTTCCAACAGTAAAGATTTAAAAAAGAAGAGGAACTGGTCTTGACTAGTTTGCAGAAACGTGTGAGGAAGAAATCCCACGGCTGTGTTAAGAGATCGACTGGCCGGGCAGCTCAGATGATGAGAGCATCCATCGTCCTGATACACCAAAGGCTCCGGGTACGATCCCTGGTCAGGGCACAAGAGCCAACCAATGGATGCATCGATCCGTGAAATCACAAGTGGATGCCTCTCTCTCTCTCTCTCTTTCTCTCTCAAAATAAGTCAGTACATATTTAACAAACAGATTGAGAGTGTTTGTGTCTTGCTGGGTGACAGAGATTTACGGAGGTGTGCAGGTTTGGGAATTAAATCCCAAAGTCCCCTTCTTTCACAAATGCTTAATTTTCTTCCAGTTTTTCTTTGCAAAATGGTCAAATCTGCCAAAATATGGCAAGCTCCTGTGCTCCAACCGAGTTCTCCGATGGCTGACACGTCTGCTGGCTGCTCCGGAGCGCGGGTGTTTCCCGAGGACCATTGGAGGGGAAGCTTAGGTCCGATGGGACTTCTTCCCTAAACTCCCGGCGTGCAACTTCTCAGAGCAGGAGATTCTCCTGCGTACCCACAGTATATTCCTCACCCTCACAACCTGGAACAATACTGTGACGTAACGTATCCCCTATTCAGATTTCCCTAGCAGTCCCAGGAGTGTTCCTTTATTTATTTTATTTTTTTACTTTATTATAATTTTTTAAAATCTTATTTTATTTTTATTTTTTAATTATTTAATAAATCTTTATTGTTCAGATTAATACATTTGTTCCCCCCCCCGATAGCTCCCTTTATTTTATTATTTTAAAAATATTTTTTATTGCCAAAACCGGTTTGGCTCAGTGGATGGAGCATCAGCCTGTGGACTGAGGGGTCCTGAGTTTGATTCAGGTCAAGGGCATGTGTCCTGGTTGCGGGCGTGTCCCCAGTGGAGGGCATGCAGGAGGCGGCTGATGTCTCTCTCTCTCTCATTGATGTTTCTAACTCTCTATCCCTCTCCCTTCCACTCTAAAAAATCAATAAAATATATTTAAAAATATTTTTTTTATTGATTTCAGAGAGAAAGGAAGGAGAGAGAGAGATAGAAACACCCATGATGAGAGAATCATTGACCAGCTGCCTGTGGGGACTGAGCTGGCAAACCAGGCATGTGCCCTTGGTAGGAATCCAACCTGGGACCCTTCAGTCCACAGGCTGATGCTCTCTCCACTGAGCCACGCCGGCTAGGGCCCAGTAGCGTTCCTTTAGCTGTGTGCTTTTCTTCCCTTCCTCCCTCCTTCCTCCTTTCCTTCCTGCCTTTTTTATCCAGGACCCACTTCAGATACACAACATCATTGTTGTGTCTTTCCGCCTCTTTTAATCAAGGACACTGCTTCTGACTTTTGTTTTGTCTTCTTTTGTGATACTGGAAAACAATTTTTTTTTTAAATCCTCACCCGAGGATAGGTTTCCCATTGATTTTTCAGACAGAGTGGAAAGAGGTGGGGAGAGAAAACATTGATGTGAGAGACACATCGATTGGTTGCCTCCTGCACACACATCCTGGGGCTGAGGATTGAGCCCTTGACCAGGAACTGAACCCAAGACCCTTCAGTATAGGGGCTGATGCTCCAACCATTGACCCAAACTGGCCAGGGCGTGATGGCGTGACGTTGACATTTCTGAAAGTGAGGCTAGCTGTTGCCTAGCGTGCCCCCCCGCCCATCCCACAGTTTGAATTTGTCTGATCGTGTCCTTGTGATGAAATTCACGTTGAGCATGTTGGGCAGAGGCCATGTCCCTCCTTGGTGCTTCATGTTAAAGGGCCAGTTGGTCCCTTTTTTTTTTT
>JAAGEH010000452.1:4900865-4968836 GCA_011751065.1 Lasiurus cinereus | reverse complement strand
GGGGTGCTGGGGGCGGGGTGCAGGGGGCCTGCCCGGTGGTGGGGGTGGTGGGGATGGGGTGCAGGGGGCGCCTGCCCGGTGGTGGGGGTGCTGGGGGTGGGGTGCTGGGGGCGGGGTGCAGGGGGCCTGCCCGGTGGTGGGGGTGCTGGGGATGGGGTGCAGGGGGCGCCTGCCCGGTGGTGGGGGTGGTGGGGGTGCTGGGGGTGGGGTGCAGGGGGCCTGCCCGGTGGTGGGAGTGGGGGTCCTGGGGGGTGGGGTGGGGGGTGAGTTGCAGGCTTGCAGCATGGACATGGCTCGGTGGGGGCGCCTGGGGTGGGCCTGTTGCCTGGTGAGCCCCCCCCCCCCCTCCAAGTCCTAGCACTCACGCGTCCCCTCCTCTTGCCCCCCGCAGGAACCAGGATGACTACCAGCTGGTTCGGAAACTTGGTCGGGGCAAGTACAGCGAAGTGTTTGAGGCCATCAACATCACCAACAACGAGAGGGTGGTGGTCAAGATCCTCAAGGTGAGTGTCTGATGGGAGTGGCATTGCCACCCCCCGTACCCCTCCACCTCCTCCCCCCCCACCCCCCACTCACTCACAGGTCAGAAGGGGACAGACTCCCCCCCGGCCGGCCACTGCCTTCTAGAGGGAGCAGTCCCAGCTCTCACTGTCCATCGCTTGGGTCTGATGCTGGATACCCCTCACCCCCATTCCTCCTCCCCCCCCCCCCATTTTCTTGGGAGAAAAGATGCCTGTTTCAAAGCGAAGCACTATGGGCCTGGAGCATCCTTGCTTTGAAATGTAATTCAGCCCCCCGTCCCCCCTCAAAGTGAAAATCCCAAAGGGGGGCTCCCTTTGGTACCAAATAAACGGGTAATTCAGAGGAAAGAGAAGCCGGAGGAGGGAGATCCCCACCATTCCCAGGGGCTCCGGGGCGGTTCCTTCTTCCTGGCGGCTCTGAGTTGTTCCGGAAAAGAAAGTTGGGAAAACTGGCGGCGGCTTCCGAGAGGAGAGGTTACCCGCCTGAACGGAGGGCAAGACCTCACCGATCGCTTGCTTCTTCTTTGGGGGTAAAAGTCCCAGGTGGGGTGGGGTGGGTGGATGGAGCGAGGAGCCAGCTGCCCTGGAAGGGTTATTTTATTTATTTTATTTTTTATTAAATCGATCAGCGAAGTGGAATTGGGAGCCGTAGATGAGTCCGCTCATCACCGCCGACATAGTCATTGGGGCGGCAGAGTCGGGGTTTGTGTGACCTTTTGCCCTCTCTCGGGCGCAGACGCGTTCTTGGTGAGCGGGGAGAGCTGCCTGAATTCTCCTTTTCGGTAGCTGTTTTATAGAATGTGCTCGAGTCATTCCTGGAGTGGGCGAGGGGTCCTCCTCGCTGCCAGATCACGTGGTGTGTGTGCGCGTGGAAGGTGGTGAAATTGTGAGAAGAGTAAAGAGGAGTTGGTCTAAGCACTCGTGCAGATGCCTGGTGCCCAGGATGGGCATTCTGCAGAGGCTCTCGGGGAGAGTGTGGGGGTGAGAAGCTGGTTTTGAGTCTGAAGGACAGAGTTGGGGCACCCGTGTCCTTCTTGTTTGATGTGCGGGGTCAGGCTTCCACTCTGAAAACGGCCTTTCAGAAAAGGGGTGGGCTCGCAGGACCATCCTGGCATGGTGATCAGGCAGGGGGGGAATGAGCAGTGTTCGGTGCTGTCAGAAACGGGGGTGGGGGGAGCGGGAGGAGAGGGAGAAGAGGGAGAAGAGAGTTGATGTTCGAAGATGTGGAGTTTGACTCCCCTTCTTCTCCCTAAATGGGAATTGCACCTACAAAGTCACATGGCCTATTTTTTTTTTCTTCACAAGTACAAATATTTAAAGAAAGGTTCCTTCCCCAGAGGTCACCTGGGGAAGCCATAGTTTCCTCCTCTGTAATGAGCGTACAGGTCATGAATGTAAGCTTAGCTTCTTTCTAGGAAGTAAGCAAGACATAAAGGGAAATTTGCAATCCCCATATTCCACTGCTGTGCATTCAGAAAGATGAATTGCTTAAGGGAAAGCAAATCCAAAAAAGCGTCTAAACTTTTGTTCTTTAGTATAATTTTGTTAAAATACATTTTATTAATTTTTTACAGAGAGGAAGCGAGAGGGATAGAGTTAGAAACATCGATGAGAGAGAGACATCCACCAGCCGCTTCCTGCACGGCCCCCACTGGGGATGCGCCCGCAACCAAGGCCCATGCCCTTGACCGGGATTGAACCTGGGACCCTTCAGTCCTCAGACCGATGCTCTATCCACTGAGCCAAACCCGTTTCGGCTAGTATAATTTTTACTCATTTCAGAGAGGGGGGCAGAGAGAGAGAGAAACATCAGTGATGAGAGAGAATCACTGATCGGCTGCCTCTTGCACGCCCCTGCCCGGGGATCCAGCCCACAGCCTGAGCGTGCGCCCTGACCAGGAATCCTGGCTCACAGGTTGATGCTCAGCCACTGAGCCACTCCGGCCAGGCAACGTCTGAACTTGAGTGAGGGCGGCATTTTTCAAATGAGGGCAACTTCCTGTGTCTTTTTTTATTTTTATTTTTTCTTTGAAAGGAACAGCATTCAGGTGTATGCATAAGTAATGGTACGTTCATTTAGGAGAGCATCACATTGCTCATTAGTCTTCCCTTTAGAGGACTTTGTAGGGTCCCTTGCTGATAGCTGTCTCCCTGTTGAGAAGATTTGCGTTGTACCTTGTTTAGGGAACCCAAAATGGAAGCCGAGGGTTATACTATTTAAGGCGAGAAACCGAAGCACAAAAAAGAACTCCTCTAATATCGCGATGCTGACCTGACCCTCAGCCAGAACTTTTGTTTCCCATTCCTGTCGCTTACTGCTCCTGTTAGCAGACTGAGCCCCCGTGTTCTGGAATCAGGCTTGGGAGGCCCCGTGGAGCTCTAGTTAATGGAGTATTAGGTCTTGTTTCTCCTCGAGGCACGTTCTTTTCAGGGTGCGGCATCAACCACCTTGCTTCCTCGGGGGAAAAATTCGTCCACTTCTTTAATGTTTTTCGAAGCACCGTGGCGTTTCTATCGGGATATTTTTATTTGAAGGATAGGGTGAGAAACTACTGATGGCATTATTGTGGTCTCATTGTTCTGACAGGCTGGATTAAAGTAGGTTTAAAAAAAATTTTCTTTTTTAAGAGTAATGTATTTATCCAAAGTTGTGCTCCTCTACTCAGAGAAGTTGAAAAAGATTTTTTTAATCCTCCCCTGAGGGTATTTTCCCACTGATTTTTTAAAGATATATTTTACTGGTTTTGTACAGAAAGGAAGGGAGAGGGATAGAGAGCTAGAAACATTGATGAGAGAGAGACATCAATCAGCCGCCTCCAGCACGCCCCCTACTGGGGATGTGCTCACAACCAATGTACATGCCTCTGACCGGAATCGAACCTAGGACCCTTCAGTCCGCAGGCCGATGCTCTATCCACTGAGCCACACCGGTTTCGGCTTCCCATTGATTTTGCCTCCTGCATGCTCCCAACCAGGGTATACGCTGGGGAGAGACCTGCATCCGAAAGATGTGCCCTTTACTGGAATTGAACCTGAGACCCTTCGGTCCGCAGGCTGACACTCTATCCACTGGACCAAACCGGCTAGGAAAAGAAGTTGAAATTTTGACTTAATAACTACTATTGTTGTGTTTGGTTATAGGAATTAGGTCCTTAACAGAGTACCTGCTGCTCATAATTGGGAGATTCTTCCTGTAGGCCTCGTGTGTTTTAGCTGCAGTATATGAGGATTGCTGGATGATGAGTGACCACAGGAATTTTATATTGTTTAATTTGCATCAGTCATAGATTTCTAAGTGTTTTACTGATCTAAACAAATGGGTTATTAAAAGGCTTTAGGGACTTAGAAATTGGTGAGCAGCCCTGGCCATTGTGGCTCCGTTGGTGGGTCGTCCTGTGCACCAAAGGGTCACTGATTCAGGTCCCAGTCCATCAGTGTTTCGCTCTCACATCGAGGTTTCTCTCTCTCCCACTCCCTCTCCCTTCCTCACTCTAAAAAATA
Source organism: Lasiurus cinereus (assembly GCA_011751065.1). Classification (NCBI taxonomy): domain Eukaryota; kingdom Metazoa; phylum Chordata; class Mammalia; order Chiroptera; family Vespertilionidae; genus Lasiurus; species Lasiurus cinereus. The sequence goes on along the minus strand of JAAGEH010000452.1, from coordinate 4,964,814 downwards.
AATAAATAAATAAATTTGGTGAGCTCAATTTTATCGTCTATCCTGAAATGAAATTCTGAGGCCGAAATCTTAAAACTTTCCAGTCTGTGGCGTGTATGTAGTATATAGATTATACATATATATGTTTTAGAAAGAGAATTGTTCCACTTATGTCTGCATTTATTGGTTGCTTCTTGTCTGTGCTCTGCCTGGGGATAGAACCCACAACCTTGGTGTAGCAGGATGATGCTGTTCTAACCACGTCGGCTACCGGGCCAGGGCTGGTTATGTCTTTTGTGACAGGCATCGCTTTGAGGAGAAATGGGGGTGGGAGATAGTAAGGGTTCAGAAAGCCACTTTAGTGCTGAAATTCCATCATCTGATTCTGAAAAACCCATCTTTCACTTCCTTCGAAGTGCTGCTTAGGAAGGCTAAAAGCACTTGTCCGTTTCGGACAACTTTTAGCACTTTGTGCACGCCGCTTGTGTGCGCATTTTAGCCCTTCTCGGGACCCTTTCCTTTGAACGAGTTCCTAATTGGGAGTTAAGAGCTGTGCCATGTTTTTAACAGCAAGACCCAGAGAGCACGCTGTGTGCTTAGGGTCAGGGGTTCAGGCGGGCAAGCAGCTAGTTTAGGACTCTCTTCCTCTCCTGGGAGACAGGAGGGGCACAGTTAGGACATTTGGGGGATACTTGACTTCTTGATGTCCTGGGAGGGTTGACGCACACTCACTGGAAATCAGTGCTTGTTGCTGGTGATTTTTGGGGTACTCCATTGAGAGGAAAAATACTGGAGTTTGGTGGCTGCCGGGTGAAGTGTGGCTACAGATGGGGTTCTGGTTTGTACCCTCGGCAGCACGTTTAATGCACAAGTGAAAAATGTTCCTTTACTTTCTTGGTTTGAAGCCTCCTACCAGTTTTTTTAGATCTAGCCACTTCCTCCAAGTCTCATGATCACTTGCCATTTTTAAGGTGATGGTTCATTCCTTTAATATATTAGATTTTTTTAGAGAGGAAACCATGTGTGGAAATAGTATCTTGATACCCATTTTTATGTACAGAGCGTGGCTCCAGATGACTAATCTCTGGAGCCTACTTTTAGGATCTGCGGCCTCAAGGGAGAGTGTGAGAAGCGCTAAAAACGGAGGGCAGGAGACGGGGGTTCTAGAAGCAGCTGGATTTATCCCCCCTTGAATTTTTTTCTCATCTGTAAAATGGGTATGCCTTTCTTGTGGAACTCACAGGGTTGTTGGGAGAATCACCTGAGAAACAGATAAATGGGAAGGTAGGTAGAGGATAGTGTTTTAGTAATCTTCAAAGTCGTTTTCCTTCCTGACAGAGAGAATCTTGGGAAACAGACGGCCTGGATTCAGATGTGAATGCCAAAACTTAGAAGCTCTGTGTTCTTTGAGCAGTTTTTTACACTCTGTGCCTCTGTATTGAACATACTCTTCTCAGAGTGCTATTAAATGTTTGTTTTGTTTTTTTTTTAATCCTCACCATAGGATATTTTGTCCATTGATTTTTAGAAAAAGTGGAAGGGAGAGGGAGAGACATATCAATTGATTGCCTCCCGAATACCCCAGACTAAGGCCAGCAGCCTGCAACCGAGGTATGTGCCCTGGATTGGAATCGAACTCGGGACCCTTCAGTCTGCAGGCCAACGCTCTATCCACTGAGCCAAACTGGCTAGGACCGTACTATTAAATGTTGATTAAAACGTGCTTAAAACAGTGCCTGGCACTTAGAAAGCAATACAGAGAATAACAATATACTACTGGGGGCAAGTGAATGGTTTTAGGGGACAGAACCAATTAGTAGAAAGGACTACAATTCTCCCAATGAGATTCACATCTGCTGATGTATCACCTTTTTAAATAAAATAAAAAAAATTAAATCCTGAGAATAAACAGTTACCCTCAAGAAGAAGCTGGTGATGTAATTGGAAAGATGAGACGCGAGAGATTGGGGGAAAGTTGCTGTGAAGAAATAACAGCTCAGAGGGTGGTCACGTGGAGGTCAGTTGCAGTGGCTTTTGGAGAGGCTACCAAGATGGAGTAAATGCCGTCACCCGGGCCGCACTTCCTTCCTTCCTTCATCCTGCATTCCCGGCAGCCGCGGTCTTCGTAGCTGTTCACTGCAGATGATGAAACTGGTAACGTGTGGGGCAATCGTGGCTTTGGTAATGGAATAAAAGTAAGTCCCGATTTGGAAGTTCTGAGCCGGAGTCCTGTCTGTCTGGAATGTATCGATTATCTTGAGATGTGAAGAAGTTAAAATGGAACTTTGCCTGTTGGTATTTGCTGGGATTTATTCTTACACCTTTGATGGTAGATGTTAGTTACATACCTTATAGAATAAAAGGCCAATATGCAAATTGACCGAATGGCAGAGCGACTGGTCGCTGAGGCACCCTGACCACTAGGGGGCAGACTCAGTGCAGGGGCTGCCCCCTGGTGGTCGGTGCGCTTCCTCAGGGGAGTGCGGCTCAGCCAGAGGCTGGGCTCACGGCTGCACTTGCGGGTGCCTCTCCTGCCTCCGCAGCAGCGCTAGGCTGTCCAGCTGCCTCCGAAAGTGGGCCTAACCCATCCGTCGGACGTCCCGGAGGAGGGCTCCCAGACTGCAAGAGGGTGCAGGCTGGGCTGACGGGCAGGCCTGCCCTCCCTCCTCCCTCCATGCACCGGGCCTCTAGTTCAATCATAATTAAATGCTAATAATTGAAATCCTTCTCAAATCTAGCTTTTTAAAAAATATATTTTTTTATTGATTTCAGAGAGATAGGGGAGATAGAAGCACCAATGATATGATGAGAGAGAATCGGTCAGCTGCCTCCTGCACGCCCCCTTCTGGGGATGGAGCCCACAACCAAGGTACATGCCCTTGACCGGAATTGAACCCAGGACCCTTCAGTCCAAAGGCCAACGCTCTAACCACTGAACCAAACCAGCCAGGGCCTGGCTTTTTAAAAAGTAGCTCTGAGTAACTAATAGGAGAGATTAACTGTCACCTTTTGTGTTTCCAAGTATGCCATTACTAAACTTGTCTTTCGTTTTAAAATTTGGAAGTGTTGGTACATAGGGATAGAGAAAAAGTACCTTAGTCCTGGATTACATCGAGCAAGGGTCTAAATAGCTGGGACTCTTCACCGTGTGGGCAGAAACCCGCCTGCCTTCCTCCCTCCCTCCCTCCTTCCCTTTTCAGAGCTTATGTATAGGAAGTTTTAAATTAAATATTTAAAAGATTAAGTATTCTTTCTAGGTGTGTGCCAGAATTTATTTTGAAACTTGATTTAATACTTTTATTTCATTTTAAAAGCTTTGTGCCCTTTTCTCTACTAGACTTTGAGTAATAAAACCAAATTCTTGTTGTTTGGAAACCAGCTAAGCGGATTCCGTTAGAATCTTTTAAACACACACTCTTGGACTTGGAATGAATGAACCTCATTGGAGAGACTTTCCCTAGCCTGCGAGATGAGGCGATGAGGTTGTCGTGGAAATGTGTGTGTGTTTTCCTCTGGCTGTTGCTGATGGTGAGTGTGTGCAAACACTGGTCTAGAGAGAGCGTCCTCGTTCCTGAAAATTCATCATCTGTTTTCCTTGGGGTGCTAGGGTCCCCCCCCCCCCTCCATTATCATCCCTCTCTTTTTCTCTCCAGTTCTCTTCGGAGAATTAAGTGGTCACTTTCCCTCCCTGAGAGCTCCTGGGTTTGGTAGCTTCCGAAGCATCTCCAGGTTTCGCGGACGATGCTGAGGCTAAAGAGTTACCCGCGTCTGCTTCCTGCGGAGACGGGCCCGTGCCGTGGAGGGCATGTCCTGGGCCACAGGTCACTTTGCTTTGTCGCAATCCCGTGCTCTCCCTTCCGTGTGCTAGGACTCCAGCTGTTGCGTGACCCCGCCCTGCTGTCCCCAGTCTCTTGTTGGGGAAGTTGTTAGACAGGTGACATTTGAGCAGCAAAATACGTTTGCGTGCTCTGAGTTACCTTTACACATGATGGAGGGACCTCAGTCTTGCCCAGGAACCAGGCGCCTGGGTGACCTGTTGCTGAATAATAGCAGAGCCACTCAGAGCTCTGTGCGTGGCACCGTGATGAAAGCAGCTCGTTCATGGGGTACCCCGCACAGTTCCCGGGGAGAAAAGGGGGGCTTTTGGGGTATGCAGGCTACTGGCTGTGGCTGAGTTTTTCAGTGTTGTTATGTTGCTATTGATTTTAGAAAGACAGAAATCTCAATGGGAGAGAAATACTGGTTGGTTGCCTCCCATATGTGCCCTGACCAGGAATTGAACCCGCATCCTTTGATATATGGCTTAGCACTCCAACCAGTGAGCCACCCAGCCAGGCTGTGGTGGCTCTGTCTGTCTGTTGTTTCCTGTCACACTCCCACAGATCTGTAATTGCTTTCCTAAAGTGGATGACAAGACTAGAATTTTCTTACATTGACTATCCTGGCGGCATTGGTAGAATTTACAGATAATGATAACTAGCATTTGTTTTTCTTTAAACTTTTTGACATAATTTCAGACCTGCAGAAGAGTTGCAAGTATTCCTATATATTTTCACCCAGATTTCTCAAATGTTAACGTTTGCTTTATTATTCTCTCCTGTTCTCTTTCATACATGCACACACACATCTCTGTGTGTGTATTTACACTTCTTTTACTTATTTTTTAAAAGTGCTTGAGAATAGATTGCCATCATCCTTCCTCTGGTGTGTATTTCCTAAAATCAAGGACAACTTCTAACATAACCCACAGGGGCAGGATCAGAAATCAGAAATGAGCGTTGGTATGATGCTATTGGCTAACCTCTAGTCCCCATTCACATTTGTCAGTTGTCCTTACATGTTCTCTATATGAAAGAAAATCCCAGATCATGTGTCGCCTTCAGTTGTCTTATCGTTTTAGTCTTGGAAACAGTTGTTCAGACTACTTATTGTGTAGAATGTCCGTCTGTGGCTTCCAGTTTGAAAGCTTCATTTTCCCAAAGTGCCGAGCCTCTCCAATTATGAAATGGGGAATAAAGAATAAGATGGCTGAGACTGGTGTGGCTCAGTGGATAGAGCGTCGGCTTGTGGACTGAAAGGTCCCAGGTTCGATTCCGGTCAAGGGCATGTACCTTGGTTGCGGGCACATCTCCACTGTGGGGCGTGCAGGAGGCGGCTGATCGATGTCTCTCTCTCATCGATGTTTCTGACTTTCTATCTCTCTCCCTTCCTCTCTGTAAAAAATTAATAAAATATATTTAAAAAAAAAGAATAAGATGGCTAAGTGGCCAGATCTGCTGGGCATCCTGGCAGAGGGGAGTGGGCATGATCGCTGGCAGGGTGCCGCGAGATCCAGTCTCCCGGTGGAGCGCCGCGTTTATAGGTGCTACAGATGATCACTGTTTCATAATCTCCCTCTCTGTTTGGTTCAGAGCTGTAGCTTAGTGACCGACAATAGATGGAGGTTTCTCTGGCATGTATATTACATTATATCCCCCCCCTCCATCTCTCTCACACACACACACACACACACACACACACGGGCTTTTTATATCTTGTTTCGTGGCCAGTCCACGGGCCCTGCCTGTGCTGCTGTCACAGTGTCTCAGTGATGGAATGGCCCTTTTCCTTAGAGCTGTTAGTTATGTGGCCACACTAGGAAATGAAAGCGCAGCGGCTGCCAGCGAGACCTGCAGTCAGACTGTGTGGATGCGGTTCCCGCCCCTGCTCCTTACTCTTAGCCGTGCGAACCTCGGGCACATCGCTCAGCATGGCTGAGTCTGCTACCTGGGAATTTGGTGAAGATGAAATATTACTACCTACCAGTTTGAAAAGAAGAAAGCTGGCATTTATTGGGTGCTTACTATGTGCCAGTGCTGTGCCGAGTGCTTTATAAAACGTTGTTGATTGTGATATGCTTATTTTCCCTCTTCATACTCTTTTTTAATATATATATATTATATTCATTTTTTACAGGGAGGAAGGGAGAGGGATAGAGAGTTAGAAACATCGATGAGAGAGAGACATCGATCAGCTGCCTCCTGCACGCCCCCTACTGGGGATGTGCCCACAGCCAAGGTACATGCCCTTGACCGGAATCGAACCTGGGACCTTTCAGTCCGCAGGCTGACGCTCTATCCACTGAGCCACACCGGTTTCGGCCTCTTCCAACTCTTTAGCCCCCCCTTAAGATAAGAAGCAAGCAAGATCTGTGCCCTAGCGGTGTGGCTCAGTGGATAGAGCGTTGGCCTGCTGACAGAAGGGTACATGCCCCGGTTACGGGCATGCAGGAGGCATCTAATAATGATTCTCTCATCATTGTTTCTTTATCCCCCCCTCTGAAATCAATAAAAAAATACATTAGAAAGGACAAAAGCAGTGACGTGCCATGCAGTATTTCTGATTAAAGTCCTGAAACCTGGCTGTCGCGCGGAGTGAAAGAGGAGCAGAGGCAGAGGTGTCCCGTCCCTCTCTGGGAGCGGGCTGCGGGGAGTGACGGGCTCTGTGGATTCCAGAGCCGGGATGTGGAGGAAACGGGAGTGGCGGCAGGAAACGGGAGCCGGCAGCTGGGAAACGAGTTTGTGAGTGGATGTCAGCGAACCGGCCTCCGCTCCTGGAAGACAGAATGACATGGAACTCGTTGGGAGAGCAGGTGTCTCGCCATTTTGTGGAAGTTTTTCCATTTGGGGGTGCGTGATATACAGCTGTTGAGAGCTATAACATTTTCCACTTGGCAGTTAACCCAGCAAGCATTTTATTTTTAACGTATGACACGGTGTTCAACCATTTTAAGTGCCCTACTTAAAGATTTGACTTAAGCTCTAAGTCTGTAAATTGTTTAACTTAATCCTTTTAAGTTCTTAGGGGCAGATCCCTGTTATCTCCACTTTTTTTTCTCTTCTGATTTAGACGTGCTCTTGAACGTGACCCAGTGGGTACCAGGTAGTGCGCCATCCATGTGATGAGCTAGCGTCGTTTTAAAGCTTTACTCGTTTTCCCTGGAGTCTTACTTCTGATTACCCTTGTGTATTTAAGCCAGTGAAGAAAAAGAAGATAAAACGAGAGGTGAAGATTCTGGAGAACCTGCGTGGTGGGACAAATATCATTAAGCTGATTGACACTGTGAAGGACCCTGTGGTAGGTGCCTGATGGCTGGGGGAGAGGGAGTGTGTGTGTGTGTGTGTGTGTGTGTGTGTGTGTGTGTGTGAGAGAGAGAGAGAGAGAGAGAGAGAAAACCTAAAATACCGAGAGAGAACCTAAAATACCGAGAAATATGATATAGTGAGGATGATTGTGTTTGTCTTTTCTACTAAATGATTTTGAAAACCAGAAAAAAAAAACCATGGTGGCCCAATGTGAAAATAAAGCACCACCACTTCCCTAGAACCTAACATGTACCTATATGAGGTAGGCAAACCCCTGCCCAGGTGTATTACCTCATTGTCCTGATTCAGCTTATACATGTTTGCTGACTGTCTCCTTTAAGACCCTGTTTTTCTCCCAGTTTTTGTTTTTTTTTACTATATTTTACTGATTTTTTACAGAGAGGAAGGGAGAGGGATAGGCTTAGAAACATCGATGAGAGAGAGACATCGATCAGCTGCCTCCTGCATGCCCACCCTGGGCATGTGCCCGGAACTAAGATATACGCCCTTGACCAGAATCGAACCCGGGACCCTTCAGTCTGCAGGCCGACGCTCCCTCCACTGAGCCTCACCAGTTTAGCTCTCCCAGTTTTGAAGCTTATTCCTACCCATCAGCATTGTTTTACCGCCCGTTGAAAACCTGGGAGAAGAAAGTACTGAGGGTCACAGAAGGAGGTACTGAGACTCCACCCGGACACCTGGCGTAGAGCACTGAGCAGGCCCCGGGCCCGCTGACCTTGGAGGAGGCTGGTTCTCCTGCTGGTTTAGTTCAGCAGCCACTGTTAGGGGCACGTTATCCAGAAACATCGGGAATATTCATTTTGAGCCATTTTAGTGGAGCTGTTTACTTCGTTGGTCTCTTCCCGGGAGTGACTAAACCTTAAGTGTTCATTATGAACTGAGGCTTTTTTGGTATCGCTTCCATCCCATTTCTGTTCTCCACCTGCTGTACCTCACATATTTCCATTCTCCAGGACAGCTGGGGTTTATTGTCTTTGCTTCTGTCTGCTAAAGACACCTCATAATAATGTGGCAGCTAACGGGCGTGCCAGCACTGTTCTGAGTGTTTAACTCGCTCATCATGCAATCCTCACAACCGTCCAGTGGGGTAGGTACTGTTGTTGCCTTGTCATACTGTTGTAACAGTGTCTCAGGGATGGAATGCCCTTTTAAGAAAACGGAAGTCTACGGAGGTTAAGTAATTTGCCCCAAATTACACAGGACTGTTGAACTGAAGAATAAGGAGAACTTTTTTACTTTGGTCCCTGAAAAGACTGAGAAGGATGGTCCTATTCTGGATCCCATCTAACTGGCACAAATACATCCCCATCTGATCAGCTCGGATTGGTTCGGCGGTGACACGGAGCTTGGTGATAGCTGTATCACTGTTTTTGTAATCTGTTACTTAGAGTGTGTATGTGTGTGTGTGTGTGTGTGTGTGTGTGTGTGTGTGAGACATGTGTAACCAGGAACTTGAAGTGGAGCCTCCTCCCCCACCTGTAACCCGCTCAGTGTGGGCTGGTGAGGGCCCTTTGGCAAAGGCCCCTGTGGGTGTGCTGTGGCCCGTGTCCTAGGTAACTTCCGTCTGCTTCCTTCGGCAAAACTTCCCGGCTGGAAAGATTTCCAGGATGATGGTTTCTTCCTATAATGCTTTTAAGCCCCTGCTTTTCTCCCAGTTTCGAAAGCGCATTACTGCCCATTCACATTATTTTGCCTCACTTAAGGAAACTTGACATTTGAAAATCTGTTTACAGCAACGAAATATTGACTATTTTGTGCTCCTTTGCATCGAAGATTATGGTGCTTTAAAAATACTTGAGGAAGTCATTTCACATTGTGGCTTACTGATAATTATAGATAATTTCCTTTCGGATCCTGAAAAGACCTGTGCTAGAGCCCAAGACCTATGATAATGCTATAAAATGCGTCTGGCTCGCTAAACCAACATGAAAACATGTCACCCCTCTCGTAGCTGGCAGACGGAAAGCCTCAAGAGAATAAACCTTCGCATAATGTGCCAGGCCCCGTGGACAGGTTGGTCAGAGAATGTACCCCTTTTCAAAACAAACAAACAAACAACCAGAACCTGATTATGAAAAATCCCAACCTTTACAGAAGTGAAGTGTGTGACGGCATGAACCTGCCTGCACACAGCCCTCCGTGTGAGCACTTGGTCAGCTCCTGGCCAACTTGGTCTCATCCACTTGTCCACCCTCCCATTACCCACCATCTTGTCATTTTATTTTTTATTTTTTAAAATATATTTTATTGATTTTTTACAGAGAGGAACGGAGAAGGATAGAGAGTTAGAAACATCGATGAGAGAGAGACATCGATCAGCCGCCTCCTGCACGCCCCCTACTGGGGATGTGCCCACAACCAGGATACATGCCCTTAACTGGAATCGAACCTGGGACCTTTCAGTCCACAGGCCAACGCTCTATCCATTGAGCCAAACTGGTTTCGGCCCATCTTGTCATTTTAAAGCAAATTCCAGGCATAAGATTTCAAGAGGATACTTCCTTGCTGGTCTCTTCCTGAGGGGGGATCTTCTTTATCTAACTGGGATTGGAGGATGGGCGGGTACGACAGACGAAATTATATTTCTTGTTTGAGTATTTAATCATCACTTATATTTTTTTCTTGCAGTCAAAGACACCAGCTTTGGTATTTGAATATATCAATAATACAGATTTTAAGGTACGTAGATCCTTTTTCTTTCCGCTTGTGGGGGTTTGGGGGATGAGTGTGGCAATAAGTACTGCTGAGACTCTAGAACAGTGGTCGGCAAACTGCGGCTCTGGCTCAGGAGTTGCAGTTTGCCCACTGCTGCTCTAGAACAGGAGGAGGGCAGGCAGAGGTCATTGGTGAGAGGAGGAAACACATTGGATTCCTTCCGGCATGAAGAAAGTGGTGCCTAACACATTCCAGGTATGGCCATGGCTGCAGAAAGTGGTCAGGGCTCCTGCATTTGGTGTAATTACTCATCACACTTTGGGCTGGGTTTAAGCTAATGCCTCATCTCCACTCCCGTTTCAGATGACAGCCTTAGGTAGCTGTTACCTTTGATTTCTTAGGAATCTTGCTTACATCGCTGACAGGAAGTGATGAGCAGATACAGGGCTCGTGAAAAGCAATACGTTGGCCTCAGACTCTCAGCGGTGTGTGCTCTGCACACTGTAGACAGAGCAGATGGCGCAGAAAAGCCCTGCCCTGGTTATTTACTTTTATTTTTTCTTTTCTTTCTTCTTCTTTCTGCATTTGCACATTTTATTAAGATACCTGACTCTTAAATTATTTCCTTTTTTTAAAAATATTTTTTTTTATTGATTTTTTACAGAGAGGAAGGGAGAGAGATAGAAAGTCAGAAACATCGATGAGAGAGAGACATCGATCAGCCGCCTCCTGCACACCCCACTGTGGAGATGTGCCCGCAAGCAAGGTACATGCCCCCGACCGGAATCGAACCTGGGACCTTTCAGTCCACAAGCCGCCAGTCTGTCCACTGAGCCAAACCGGTCTCGGCTTAAATTATTTCTTTAACTAGAAGCATCTCTGGAGAGGACATGTTCCATCTGTAGACATTTAAAGATACTCGTTTTCCCTCTCCTGGACCTGAATGGACACACATATGCTCTACAGCAGCGGTTCTCAACCTGTGAGTCTCGACCCACAGGTTGAGAACCGCTAGCAGGGTCTCCTAAGACCATCGGAAAACACAGATATTTACATTACGATTCATTAGCAGAAGCAAAATGACAGCTATGAAGCAGCAACGAAAATAATTTTATGGCTGGGGGTCACCACAACATGAGGAACTGTATGTATGAAAGGATGGCGGCATTAGAAAGGTTAGGACCACTGCCCTAGAGAAATCTGACTTTACAAAGCGGATGTTTGGATGGCATACATAGTCTAGGAGCTTTTTAAAGAAGGATCATGGGATTTTCACGTTTTTAGAGGCTTGCATAGCTGAAAACATCTTTATGTTATCCTCCCAGCGGACATATCTTCCGGCGTGTAGAATTCGAGGTTGTAATTAATAATTTCCTCAGCCTTTTGAAGAGATTGTTCTGCTCTCACCACTGAAGCCGCTGTGGCTTCGTCTGCTGTGATTGTCTTTTGTTTCCTGTGGAAGCCCGCGGGGTCTTCTCCTCCTGCCCGGGCTCTGAAGTGGCCCCGTGACAGGCTTTCAGATGGGTGGCTTTCATCCTTCGCTCTGGATACTTCCTGGGCGTTTCGGTCTAGAAACTTGTGTCCTTCTGTTTCAGAAAAGTATTTTTAATGTCTTTGATTTTCTTCCTTCTTTGTTCTCACTTTCTCAGACTCATTCGGATGTTAGACTTCCCATTGTACAGCTCTGTTTTGTTCTCTGAGCCTTTTAAAATAGTATCCTGTTCTTTTATGTTTTATGTAATATCTTCTATTTCCTCACTGAGAAAATGTGTTTTTTTCCCCTCATTATGTTTTATTCTTCATGCCTTTTCTCTCTCTCTTTTTTTTTTCTTTTAAATTCCTTTTTTTGGTGAGTTTCTATGCTCTTTCATTTATCTGGAATGTCATGGAGTTTTATTTTGTGTGTGTGTGTGTGTTTAATATGTTTTTATTGATTTTAGAAAGAGGAGAAATGAAAGTGAGAGAGACCGAAACATAAATGTAGAGAGAAACATCAACCTTGATCAGCTGCCTGCTGCTGGGGATGGAGCCCACAACCCGGGCATGTGCCCTGACCAGGAATTAAACTGGTGACTTCTTGGTTCATGGGTCAGTGCTCAACCATTGAGCCACACAGGCTAGCCCCTATATTTCCTGAAGTCTGTAAACCCCAAGCACTATTTTCACTACATTTCATGGTTATGGAACTCACTTCTGTATCATTTTCAAAGCAAATATAAAAATTCACATCTTGTGGATTTGGATTTTTCTTCCCAAACTTTACTTTGAAGATTTTTAGAACTGCCTTAAGTAGTTTAGCTCAGTGGATAGAGCCTCGGCCTGCGGACTGAAAGGTCCCAGGTTCGATTCCGGTCAAGGGCATGTACTTTGGTTGTTGGCACGTCTCCAGTAGGGGGTGTGCAGAAGGCAGCTGATAAATGTCTCTCTCTCATCGATGTTTCTAACTCTTTATCCTTCTCCCTTCCTCTCTGTAAATAATCAATAAAAATATATTTAAAAAAAAATTTTTTAGACCTACTGAAAATTGGAAAGAGTAGCACAGTCAGTACCCTTATGTTACTTGCCTGGATTTACCAGGTCATATTTTGCCACATTTGCAGTTATTTCTCTCCACCCCCCACACTCCGCTCCTTATCTCTAACTATCTTTTTGCTGAAGTCACCTTAAAGCAAGTTGCAGGCATTGCGTTTCTTCACTCCTGAATATGCTAGCACTGGACGGAGGATGTTTTCTTACATGACCACAGTGCCCGTAAGAAATTGAATATTTATGCAGTCATGCCCCCTAATAGAGACAGTATGGAGTCCATATTAAAAGGTGTCCCAGTGATTGCTGACCTGGGAATGCCCTTTTTAGCTGTATGGGTGTGAATACCTGCTCCAGAACCTACTTTAAAAAAAAAATCCTTCTATTATTGATTTCCTAATTTGATTGTGCTGTGTCCAGAGAACCTGATCCATCTAATGTTTATTATTTAATATTTGTGGGTTTTTTCGTTTTGTTTTTAAATATTTTATTGGTTTTTTTACAGAGAGAAAGGGAGGGATAGAGAGTTAGAAACATCGATGAGAGAGAGACATCGATCAGCTGCCTCCTGCACGCCCCCCACTGGAGATGTGCCCGCAACCAAGGTACATGCCCCCGACCGGAATCGAACTTGGGACCTTTCAGTCCGCAGGTCAACACTCTATCCACTGAGCCAAACCGGTTTCGGCTGGAATTTGTTGATGATTGATGCTTGTGCCTTTAGTACATGGTCAGTTTTTATATCAAGTTTGGCAATTTAGTTCAGATCTCTTAGGGCCTTCCTCATTTTTCCCTTGTATTTCATTTTATGGTAGAGGTTCTGTTTTGGTCGATTTCTCCTGGAAATCATCAGCTATCACATTTCATGTGTGTCAAAGCAATAATAAAAGATACATGGCAATACTTAGAATGTCTTAGGCCTCAGTTCTACATTCAACTAGTGTTTTTTGGTACCATATAAAATTGATATTGGTTGGAGTAGTTGGAAATGCTATGTTGGCAGACCAAGGACATTGATTTACACAGATGCTTGGTATGATATCACATGATACCACGTTCCACAGATAAAACCCAGCTAGTACAATAGTCCATATTCATTTCTGGAAATGATCTGTCCCAGGCCTCTGAGGGGTAGTAAATGCGGTTTTCCCTTTCATGGCCTGTTTATTTTTTTTTCTTTTCTTTTTTTATATTTCATTGATATTTTTACAGAGAGGAAGGGAGAGGGATAGAGTTAGAAATATCATTGAGAGACATTGATCAGCCGCCTCCTGCACGCCCCCTACCGGGGATGTGCCTGCAACCAAGCTACATGCCCTTGACCGGAATCGAACCTGGTACCCTTGAGTCCTCAGGCCGATGCTTTATCCACTGAGCCAAACCGGCTTCGGCTCATGGCCTGTTTATTGACTTGAGGTTCACCTTGGCATCCTCTCTGGGAGTGATCTTAACTCTCCCAGGAGAAGCTGACCTGACACGCGAAGAGATGGTATCTCCGCCTCGTTCCGTCCATACAGGTTGGGGGTGTGCTGGGGAGAACAAAAAACCCGAGTGTTGGGCTGGTATCAGTTGAATCTCGCGAGAAATGGAGCAGAGGTCTTTGTGCCTGAGTGCAGCCGGGGCCCATCCCCGGCCGGCCTCCGTGGGCACCGCCGGGACGGTCCTGTGGGCATAAGTGCTGTGGCGTATGGCTTTCTTCCTGTGTGCCTGAGCTGGCTGTTGCCTGGGTTGGTGAAATCAGATAGCCTTACGAGGCTGGAGAGAGAGTCACTCTGATTTAAAAGGGGACATTTGAAAAAGAAATCCTGTTGTTGTTAGAAGTTGTCAAATTTGATTTTTAGCAAATCAAAAAAAATGGTTTGGAACAGGTAATGTATTTGCCTCTATCTAAAATAGGAATTGGTATGCGGGAAAAGTCTCCTTTATTCTCCTGTGCCCCATGTCCATCCTTCCCCACCCCCATATATACGAAACCTCTTTTTATTAATCTCATCATTCTTACAGGTACAAGCAAGTACGAATATGTAGTTAGCTTTATCTCCCCCTCCCCCTTCATTACACAGACACTGTCCTCTGCTGCTGGAGAGCGTTAAGTCTTGCCACTTCCAAATGCTGTCGCAGTTGGTTTTCCTCGTGCTTCTTTCACGAACAAGCCACATCGGCCACATGGGCGGCTGCAGTTTTTAGGGTCTCCCACACGAAACGGTCCCAGCCAGTGGTCCGAAAGGCTGTCAGCTGCTGCTCTTGCTCTTGAGCAGACGTGCAGCCGCGGGGGGCAGGTTTGTTTGGGGGGCAGTTGGACACCTGTGGCTTTATCCCTATGACAGTGCGATTGTGGGGTTTGAAATCAAGGAGCATTAAACATGTTTTTGTTTTATTATTTTTTTAAATATATTTTTTATTGATTTTTTTACAGAGAGAAAGGGAGAGGGACAGAGAGTTAGAAACATCAATGAGAGACATCAATCAGTCACCTCCTGCACGCCCCCTACTGGGGACGTGCCCGCAACCAGGATACATGCCCTTGACCGGAATGGAACCTGGGACCTTTCAATCCGCAGTCCGACGCTCTATCCACTGAGCCAAACTGGTCTCGGCATTAAACATGTTTTTAAAGGACCCAGGTTGGAGTAAGTGGCTTTCTCCCCTGGAACTCTCTAGCAGGCTGAAGTATCAGACCCTCTGTAGTCTGTGTCCCCATTGGTTACAGGTGAGGGAGTAAAAAGGTCCGGCTGCTTGAGTGACTCGTGCTTAAAGTTTACAGAAAATAGTGACCGATGTGTGGATGACAAGATGGAATGACACTAACGTACCTTTGTTTTCTGAAATCTGTTTCAGCAACTTTACCAGATCCTGACAGACTTTGATATCCGGTTTTATATGTATGAACTACTTAAAGTAAGTGGCGTCCGTGAACAGGGAATTCGGTCATTAAGAGGGAGGTTTTCGTGAGAACAGAGAAAGACCAGGGTGTTTCTCGATACCCAGAGGGCTTAGTGGTTTTGTTTGCTGTTTCGGGGGGTGTTTCTTTCCGGGAGGCCTCCATCATGGGGCCTTTACACAGTGGAAAGGGATGGCCACGTCCAGGGGCATCACAGCAGAGATTAGAACCGCCCTCTTCAGAGCTCTTACTGCCCCTGGGGTTTGCCTTCCGCTGCTTCATCAATATTTACTATTGATTTTACTGCATAACAAACCACCCAAACTTACCGACTTCACAGATGGTTTCTTTTTTTTTTTTAAACATATTTTATTGGTTTTTCACAGAAAGGAAGGGAGAGGGATAGAAAGCTAGAAACATCGATGAGAGAGAGACACCGATCAGCCGCCTCTTGCACGCCCCCCACCGGGGATGTGCCCGCAACCAATGTATGTGCCCTTGACCGGAATCGAACCTGGAACCCTTCAGTCTGCAGGCCGATGCTCCATCCACTGAGTCAAACCGGTTTTGGCGATAGTTTATTTATTTCTCATCATTCTGTGGGCGGCTGGCTGAGTCTTGTGGTCTGGGAAAACCTAGCTGGGCCAGTTGGTCAAGATGGTCTATGGTGGCCCAGGATGGCCTCGTTCACATGTCCAGGGGGGCAGCTGAGGCCTCGCCCCCCACGAGACTGGTCTGGGTTCTTCTCGTGCTGGTCTAGCAGCAAGAGCGTAAGTGACACGTAAATACGCTTCTGTGTCATGTTTCCAGTTTTGACCAGAAAGTCAGGTGGCCAAGCCTGGACTCGAAGAGTGGGAAGTAGACTCCGCCTCTCGACAGGCAGAGCATTGAGGTCACGTTGTGGAGGGACGTGCCTACCAGGATGGCAGGCCCTTCTGCCATCTCTTTCTTGCCGTCTCTCACAGTCCCTTCCTTATTGGAGACCACCCAGCCTCCAGCCCTGGCTAGTCAGTCTTGACATGCAGGGAGAGGGATGGGTGGGCCTTCTCGGAGACTAAACCAATCCCAGGCCTGGAATTTCCAAGCATTACTGATGGATGGAGAAATGATCTCTCTCAGTTTGTATAGGTGAACATTTAGGTAAAGAATTCTAAAAAGGTTTATAAAACATCAGAGTAGACCGATGTTTCCTAGGTGTTTTAGTGTCAGGGAGCACTAAGAATCTAATGAAAACAGTGAAATCACTCCAAAAGTTTTAGGAGGGGTGTGGATCTCCAATTAAGAACCTCTGAAGGAACGTAGAAGTGATGGAGGTGTTGGCGTTATTGAAAAATGCCAAGATGGCCTTTTTAAAAAAATATATATATTTTATTGAATTTTCACAGAGAGAAAGGGAGAGGGAGAAAGAGTTTGAAACTTCGATGAGAGAGAGACATCGATCAGCTGCCTTCTGCACACCCCCCACTGGAGATGTGCCTGCAACCAAGGTACATGCCCTTGACCGGAATCGAACCTGGGACCCTTCAGTCTGCTCAGTGGCTCTGTCCACTGAGCCAGACCGGTCTCGGCCCAAGATGGCCTTTTGATGGAGTTGTGAATGGTTGCTTGAACAAAATGCCAAGAGTTGGAGGTAGGCCAGGTAAGGGTGAAACCTGGCACAGTGGCCCCTAGGCCAGGTAAGACATTCAGTGACGCGGGTCTTCACAGCTGCGGCCCTGGGTGTCGGGGGACCTCCTCTCTGTCTTCCAGAGGCAGCAGCTAGCGGTAGGGACTTCAGCTGATGAGGCACGGAACCCCAGATGACATTCGGAAAGCCTCTTCCGTGCTTGGTCAGAAACGACCAGATTTTAAAACTGAAAGAATTCCCCAAGGAATTGAAAAGTATGCCAGTAGTTCCACAGGGAGGCTGACTAGTAAACTTGGTGAAGGAATGAATCCCCTTCGGGAACTTTCTTTCATCAGACGATTCTCACATCCCAGGTGTGCGTCCTCATTCATCTGGGCACAGACCAGGCAAGAGAACAGGACCAGCGCTCGCTAGATGTTCTCTCCGGGAGAGGCGGGCCAGGGGTGGCGAGGAGGCCACGTTTAAACTTTGAAAACGTAGAAGCAGGTTGAAGGCTGCCATGATGGCTCGTGCGTGTCTCACGAGTCGCGCAGCGTCGGGTCTGATTCGGATTCAGGGAGGTCTGTCCTCAGGAGCCCTGGTCTATCTCAGGCACTGCCACGGCCACGGGAGTTGCCACAGCTTTGTTGTAAACCAACACAAAAGAGAAAATCAAATCGGAGTAGAACCTACATCAACCAAATAAATGGATAAAACAAGAACAACCCAAATAAAAACTGGATGCAAGATTTGCGTCCACATTTTTCCAATGAAGATAAAGGCTGACAAGTAAGCACAAGGAAAGAGTTGAGCGTGATCGTTCATTAGGGAAACACAAATCAAAGCTGCAGGGAGATACCACTCAGACCCACCGAATGGCCATGTTCAGAAAGGGGGGCAGCGACGAGTGTGGGAGGATGTACAGAAATCAAACCCTCACACGCCGCTAATGGGAAGGTAAAATGGTGCGGCTACTTTGGGAAATAATCGGGCAGATTGTTTGAACGTTTGATGGAAAACCTACATGCAGTCCAGGACTTGCACCTTTAGAATCCACCCAAGAGAAGTGAAGGCATATGTACATGAACTCAAAGACGTGTACGTGAACAGAAGTAGCTCATTCATAAGAGCCAAAAGGTGAAATCACCCAGCTGTCCACCGGCTGGTACGGTCACACTGTGGAATACTACTCAGCAGGAAAAAAGCAATGTGGGTGAATCTCAGAAACCTCTGAGTGAATGAAGATGGGGTACTGTATATTATTTTGCAGATAGATCGTAGCAACAGATAGCAGATGAGTGGTTGGGAGTAGAGGACAGGAGGAGGAGGAGTAGAGGAAAGGCAAGCTTGAGAGGAAGGGAAAGGGAGAGAAAGAGAAACATCAGTGTGAGAGAATCATTGATCAGCTGCCTTCTGCACACCCCTGCTGGCGATCGTCCTGCAACCTGGGCATGTGTCCTGACCGGGATCCAAGCCATGACCTCCTGATCTATAGGTTGACGCTTAACCACTGAGCCACACCTGCCGGGCTCTAATCATTATTCTTAAAGACCAACTAGCTCAGGGATTGCTTTTGAGGGTGATACTAATATTAGAATGTGTGCTAATCTAGAAGACCCTCCACAAGACACTTTCTAAAAACCAGCCACACTGAAAGCTACATCTGGATGTCATGCTTCATGTCCATGTGGACTCTGTCATTGAACCACCATGAGAGGTGACTTCAGTGAGGGTCCCAGGTCTGATTTTAAACGTCAGTCAGAGCAGACGAATGTATGACTTCTAAGCCCAGGTGGCCAGGTGCAGTAGGAGAGGAGTGCTGAAAGGGGAGCATCATTCCACAGTCTTCCCCCCCCCCCCCCATCCTTTTTAAAATGTTTGTATGTTGATTGTTAATCCTCACCCAGGCGTATTTTTCCCAGTGATTTCTAGTGTGGCAGGGAGGGACAGGGGAGGGAGGGAGGGAGAGAAAAACATGGAACCTGCAAGCCAGGTCCATGCAGGAATTGAACGCTGGACCCTTCAATGCACAGGTTGATCACTTACCACTGAGGCCAGCTAGGGCTCACTTCCCCCATCTGAAGAAACCGCCACCCGAGCCTTGACATGGCCGTTGTAGCCTCTGCCAGCTGCCAGCGAGGTGTGCAGAGAGCGGGGCTGCCTCCGGAGGCCGGTTTCTTTTTCATTTTAGACCAGCGGTTCTCAACCTGTGGGTCACGACCCCTTTGGGGGTCGAACGACCCTTTCACAGGGGTCGCCTAAGACCATCGGAAAATGCAGATATTTACATCACAATGCATCACAGTAGCAACATTTCATGGTTGGGGGTCACCACCACACGAGGAGCTGTATGCAAGGGTCGCGGCCTTAGGAAGGTTGATAACCACTGCTCTAGAGTGAGCTGCCCCTCAGGGGACCCTCCAGGTCAAGCCGTCACAAGCAAATGCGACTATGATTGCGATGTGGGGGTGGCAGAGAGTTAGCTTACCTGTCTGCTTTCTTACCCGCTAGGCTCTGGATTACTGCCACAGCAAGGGGATCATGCACAGGGATGTGAAGCCTCACAATGTCATGATCGACCACCAACAGAAAAAGGTACGTGGCAGCGAGGCAGCCGCCAGCCGTCCCTGGCAAGGCGGAGACCACCCCGGCCAGTCCTCAGGCCGTGTCTGGAGGCCGTGCCGCTTTCGCTGGCAGACGGGTGGCGCTGTTCTTTCCCAGCTCCCGGTGCGGGCTCCTACCCGCAGAAGTGTAGGACAGCTGTGCTCCCTTGTTTAGCGTGGTCATGGTTTTCGGGGGGCCTCAACAAAGAAACCGCAGCTGATGGTTTCTGCTGCTCAACGACCCCTCAGGCCAATCTGCCTGGTCTTAAAAATATCATAGATCCCTCTTATTTTCTTTTTTAACTTTTTTTAAAAATATATTTTATTGATTTTTCACAGAGAGGAAGGGAAAGGGATAGAAAGCCAGAAACATCGATGAGAGAGAGACATCGATAAGCCGCCTCCTGCACGCCCCCTACTGTGGATGTGCCCGCAACCAATGTACATGCCCCTGACCGGAATCGAACCCGGGACCTTTCAGTTCCCAGCCCGACGTTCTATCTGCTGAGCCAAACCGGTTTTGGCTCCCTCTTATTTTCAGTGCCCAATTCTGGTGGTCCCTGATTGGTGAGTAAATGAATCACCTCTAGATTCGTGAGAAGCCAGAGCGGTGCCTCAATCCTGAAATGGGGCGTGTGTCTCCACCCATTCTGTTGTAACGACAGCTTACAATGAAAGCTGTTGGGATGTGTTGCACATACAGGTGGTATGGAGCCAGCGAGAAGCTGAAGCTTTATTAATCTCAAGAGAAGAAACTGGGATAATTTAAATTTTAAAAAAGAAGAAGCAAATATGATTCTGAGAGCTGTGCCCAGAAATGGCCTCTCAGGCAGTTACTGAAAGCACCATTTTTTGCCAGTGCCCTTGCTAAAGTTTTTATGCGGCCAGATAATTACTTAATGCGGCGAGGCCCTGTCCTAAGGCACGGGCATCTGGAAACGCTCCTGTGATGTGGTTTCTTTCTGTCGTATTTGTAGCTGCGGCTGATAGACTGGGGTCTGGCCGAGTTCTACCACCCTGCTCAGGAGTACAATGTCCGCGTGGCCTCCAGGTACTTCAAGGGACCAGAGCTCCTCGTGGACTACCAGGTAAGACGGTCAGCGGGCGCCGCGGGCTTTTTGTGTTTCCTCTTGTTTGTTTAAAATATGTTTTTATTGATTTCAGAGAGGAAGGGAGAGGGGGAGAGAGAGAGAAGCATCAATGATAACAGAGAGTCATTGATCGGCTGCCTCCTGCATGTCTCCTATTGAGAATTGAGC
This sequence comes from Lasiurus cinereus, assembly GCA_011751065.1. Taxonomy (NCBI): domain Eukaryota; kingdom Metazoa; phylum Chordata; class Mammalia; order Chiroptera; family Vespertilionidae; genus Lasiurus; species Lasiurus cinereus. The sequence goes on along the minus strand of JAAGEH010000452.1, from coordinate 4,944,160 downwards.
CTGCAACCTGGGCATGTGCCTTGACAGGGAATCAAACCATGACCTCCTAGTTCATAGGTCAATGCTCAACCACTGAGCCACCTGGCTGGGCTTCTTGTTTTTTATTGAGTCAATTTGGATACATTCAAAAGCCTGGTCTTTGTTCCATCCCAGAATGATCATTGCTGATTTTCCGCTGCTACCCTCCTTTTTTTGGCTCAGGAAAATGGAGCACCCGTGACTGACTGCTTGTCCTTGTTTCCGCAGATGTATGATTATAGCCTGGACATGTGGAGTTTGGGCTGTATGTTAGCGAGCATGATCTTTCGAAAGGAACCCTTCTTCCACGGACAGGACAACTATGACCAGGTGAGCGAACACCATCTGGCTCCTAGCCCTTCAGGGGCAGGTGCCGGGAAAGGAGCATCCTTGAAAGGGTGCTGACCTTGAGCCGCTGTTCTCTCAGTGTCCTCGCAGAAGCTTTCTTCAGTGTGAAGGACTTTTCAAAAACTTGTCTGCTGTCACCAGGTCTCCAAAGATCGATGACGCTTCTCTTAGGCCCAACTTCACAGTGACCTGTGCAGGCAGGCGCCTCCTTATCTAACGAAACTAGGTTCTAGTCACTAAATTTGGCGTCCCCAGAATCATCAGGTTCTAGATGATTCCTGTAATAAGACGCGTTACCGTTTCAAAGGCATTTTGGAAATCTGCATCCATGTGGATTCTTGTCCTTGGGTCTGCGGCCCGTCTTCCCCAACTGGGGTCTGTTCCTGTTTCCCGGGGAAGTCAAGGGTGTGAAGTCATTGGCTCCCTGTCCCAGCGTCCTCCGGGCGTGCCAGCAGTTAGTTCTGTGCGCGGTGATTTGGTCAGTTTGTCTGTCTTTCAGCTTGTTCGCATTGCCAAGGTCCTGGGTACCGATGAGCTGTATGGGTATCTGAAGAAGTATCACATAGACCTAGACCCGCACTTCAACGATATCCTGGGACAGTAAGTAAAAGCGGGAGGGGAGGGCCGGGGGTGTTAGCTCCCCCCGCTGCAGAAGTGGGAAGGTTGGCAAAACCCCTCTCTAAAGCTCTTCCTCTTTCTGATTCTATCAAAGTCAAGTGGCCTTCTATCCGCCCCGTGCATTCCTTACTTTGAGATATTGGACATTGTTTACATGTGTCTTCCAATAATTGTACTTTTTTTTTTTTTTTGATTTGCTGTTTTTTTTTTTGTTTGTTTTTGTTTTATACATATCTCCCCATTGCCCCCCCTCCCTCCCAGGCATACCCCAACCCCCCAGTGTCTATGTTCATTGGTTATGATTATATAATAATTGTACTTTTTAAGAGACACTCTGCTGACCAATAGAAAATTATAATGTTGCAGAAAAAAAGTTTTCTGACTTAGCATATGCTTATTTTTAAAAAAAATATATTTTATTGATTTACAGAGAGGAAGGGAGAATGAGAAGGATAGAGAGCTAGAAACATCGATGAGAGAGAAACATTGATCAGCTGCCTCCTGCACACCCCCTACTGGGGATGTGCCCAAAACCAAGGTACATTCCCTGGACTGGAATCGAACTCGGGACCTCTCAGTCCCCAGTCCGATGCTCTATCCACTGAGCCAAACCGGTTTCGGCAGCATATGCTTATTTTAATGGAAAAAAATCTTAGAAAGCTGTGATTCTTTGAATAAGAAACCATTTCTTTTGTTCTCTGTAATGGATTATTTATAAGGTCATTTTAAAGCCTATTTTCAGCTAGAAGTTTGAAAAATAAATGTGTGGAAATCTTTCCAATAGTATTTTATGAAACCCATGTTCCTAAGGCCAGCAGCTCTAAATATAATGACTGAGTAATAACAATTAACTCCGTCACCTCTGTGCCTCGCCCGGAATTCACTGAGGCCATCTAAGTCTTGTACATCCGCATCAGATGTAAAGGTCTTAGCTAACTCATCAGCCATGGCGCACCGTTTGCTTTGAGGACCACACAGATGTTCGCAAGCGCACTGGCCGGGATCAGCGCTGTCGGGGCGGGGCAGGGAGCCAGAGTGAGATGTAAGGAGCTGGTAACCAGCGCCGTCCTCTCTGATTTTGTTGGCTTTGGCCCCGCTACCCTAGCATCTTGTTGCATTTTGTTTCTGAGTGCTAACGCTCCCCTTTGCTTCTCAGACACTCACGGAAACGCTGGGAAAACTTTATACATAGCGAGAACAGACACCTCGTCAGTCCCGAGGCCCTAGATCTTCTGGACAAACTCCTGCGATACGACCATCAGCAGAGACTGACCGCCAAAGAGGCCATGGAGCACCCGTACTTCTGTGAGTCTCCAGGCGCTTTGCAGAGGCCTCGTTTCTTAAGGGAAAAGTTCTCGCTCCCTTTATCTTTGAGGCTGGTTAAGGGAACTCTGGGTATTTGAATTAATGCCGCTGGGATTAGGCCTCATTAGCTTTCAGCCATTGAAACCATTTGGCAGGTCTGCTTCTTGATCCCCAGAGCAGTGGTTCTCAACCTCCCTAATGCCACGTCCCTTTAATGCAGTTCCTCATGTTGTGGTGACCCCCAACCATACTAGCAACGAAAATAATGTTATGGTTGGGGGTCACCACAACATGAGGAGCTGCATTAAAGGGACGTGGCATTAGGAAGGTTGAGAACCACTGCCCTAGAGGTATTTGCTCATAGCTCCCTTGAGTCTGGTCTGTTAGACCAGCAGTCGCCGATCGGTGGTCCTCAGACTCCTGGTGGTCCGTGAGGTTGGCGACCGCTGTGTGAGGCCATCCCCGTGACGGAGCTGGTAGATCACAAGTTTTCAAGCATATACTTTTTCTTGGAAACTAATCACACACAGAAAAACAAGTAATTAGTTGAAAATAATGTAACTATTAGTACATTTTTAAGGAAGGAAATAAATAAGAATTTGCAGAAAGGAAAGCAGGTATGAAAAGACCTCACTATTCTATCTGAATGATTGACTCAGAGGATGGGTATAAATTCCATTTATGTGGTTGCTGGTAGTTCTGCGCCGATAAGGCACGTCTCATGCTTTATTCTCAGAAGTGTGGGCTGGGTTAGGCTAGTCAGGAGACTGAGAATAAATAAGGGAGGTTAAGTGACCTGTCTCAGTTCACTATGGGAATCGACCAACACTTGCAGCCTCTCTGTTGCTTCACCAATATGCCGTCTTTCCTCCTTTTTCCCTCTGCAATTTGCTAAAACGTGCCTGAAGTTGACATCGCTCTGTGGTCTTGGGACCTATTGGCCCATAAGCATTAGTAGACAGTGAGTTTGAAAGGTCTCACCCTGCAGTGGTCCAGGGCACAGAAATCTATTTACACCCCCTTTTTTAAAAAAAATATATTTTATTGATTTTTTACAGAGAGGAAGGAAGAGGGATAGTTAGTTAGAAACATCGATGAGAGAAACATCAATCAGCCGCCTCCTGCACGCCCCCTACTGGGGATGTGCCCGCAACCAAGGTACATGCCCTTGACCAGAATCGAACCTGAGACCTTTCAGTCCGCAGACCGACGCTCTATCCACTGAGCCAAACTGGTTTCAGCTACCCTTTTTTGTTGATGGAAATCAGAGCACTGATGTTTACAATATGTAATTCATGATCTGTCTACTTTTCTGAATACTCATGCTTCTATTTAAAAAAGTTTTTTTAGCTACTATTACTTAAAATGGTTAGGTCGTCTATATATATGTCTATTTATAGATCTATATCGCTTAAAATTTTTTAAATTATTTTTTAAAATATATTTTTATTGATTTCAGAGAGAAACATCAGTGATGAGAGAGAATCATTGGTTGGCTGCCTCCTGCACACCCCAGGCTGGGGATCCAGCCCGCAACCTGAGCATGTGCCCTGACTGGGAATCTAACGGTGACCTCTTGGTTGACACTCAACCACTGAGCCACACCGACTGGGCAAAATGATTAGGTCTTCTAATGGCTCTTTTTATTCACCTTTTTCTCTGAAGTGCTTATTGTTGTGCATGCATTGAACAAATTGGGGGGTGGGTGTGATGTAAGTATTCAAGGAAATTAGCACATAAGACAATGAGAGAGATGAGCAGTGGGAGATGAGCCTGTGCCGCTCTTTGGGAGTCTGAGTCCTTGAACTTGACTCTGAGGAAGTACGAGTGCTCCCCCTGATGGTTTTTCAGGACCTCGTTCTCTAGAACCATAGGCTGCCCTTTCCCTCGCCCTCCTGGCCCTGCCGTTCCCGCAGGGTGTCCTCTGGCTCACCGTGGAAGGCGGGGCTCGGTGCGGGTTCCCTCCCACCCCGCCAGCCTGGCTGACCTTGCCCTTTGCCTTGCAGACCCGGTGGTGAAGGAGCAGTCCCAGCCCTGTGCGGACAACGCTGTACTTTCCAGTGGTCTCACGGCGGCCCGATGAAGACTGGAAAGCGACGGGTAATGCGGCATTGATGCTTGCCAATAAAACCAACCAACCCAACACAAACCTTGAAGGAAAACTCCAGTGTGACACAAAGAAATTCTAGTCATTCCTTCTAAACGCAAAGAAGAGTAAAGACCTAAAAGTCTGGCAAAAAAGAAAGAAACTCCCCAGTCCTAGTCTCCAGGGCGCTGACGCTCCGGCCCCGAGAGAGCCGCCGCGCTAGTTCAGAATCTGAGGGCCTCCCCCTGTGGAATGCGGGGAGACGGGAGCTCGGAGTGGTCGTACACTGACCTGGGTTTCGCAGGAGACCGCTGTTGAATTAACTCGTTCGGTCAACCAGCTCTGAATATCTGCCTTCCTGTCTTATTCCACTGTGGTCTGGGTTTCCTCGGGTGAGATTCAGGCTCAAGTTTTAGCCGCACGTCAGCCGCCTGTACTGACACACCAGCCTCACTTTAACGACCAGGAGATATTAAAACAGCGACAGTATTTTTTTTTAAACTCTTTTACAAATTCATGTTTGATGTATTTTTTTATGACATGAGCTCTCTAGGAAATGTACCTCAGCCCTGCAGTCTCCCCTAAGCGTATTAATTTGGGAGCAAACTGCAATCTCTCTCTCGAGTCCCCTTGGGTGCGGGCAGACGTCACTTTAAACCCCGTGATGCCACGAACAGGTGCATCCGTCCGTCTCTTCGGAAGTTAGATGCTCAGTGCATAACTTGGAGCTCACTGTAACCTTTGTTGATTTGCCTAACCATAAAATCTTGTTGCTATTTTTTTTTTTTTTTCTGGTGTATCTTTTTTTTCTTTTCTTTTTTCTTTCTTTTTTTTTTTTTTTGCAGCCTTGTAAGGAAGCCTCACCATTTCCCAGCACATCCCTGTGTGCGCACCTATTTTTAAATGCATCTCTCTGAAACAAAGATGCTTTGTTCACAAGCATAGCTAAAGCTGGGAGGTCAGTCGTAGACAGGTCAGGGAGGGAGAAGGAGGGAAAAGGTTCTATGAGAATTTATTCAGGAATGACCTATTGGGCAAAGAAAAATATATATATCCCCCCCGTCCCTGCCCCTTTTGCCTCTTTTTATCCCCCCGAGAAGTGATTCCCCGCTGTAATCAGGGTACTCTGCATTTCCAAGCTCTGAGGGGCAGTACGTGAATGTGATGGCAGTGACCAGTCCGTCTCGCCCGCAGGGCCGCGTGGTCCACGGGCAGAGCCACCCACAGCCCAGGCAGCGAGGGCCTTGGTGGGGGGGAGGAAGTGGCGTTCCCGCAGTGAGGAGCAGAGCCTGGGACCCGCGTGCCAGCCTTCACGTTAGCAGAGGAAGCTAGATTTTGTTTAAAAAAGTAAAAAATAGTGCTGATCTCATTGGGGGGACTTGACATTAACATGATTGGCAAGCAGTCCCCTCCCCCCCCGGCTGCAGAGCCACGCCACAGCTACGGGGACGCGCACAGCGAGGCTGGAGCTCGAGGGGTCTGCCACCACGTCACATTAGGATTTCTTTATTAACTATTTAATAATGCCATACATTTTTATAAGGATAGATTGTTTGTTTGAAAGCATCTGTTTACATTCCATATTCCAATAAAATCATATTGGTATTGGTAGCAGGTCCTATCTCTAAATGTAAGGTTCTATTTTTGTCATTTGGTTGGTGGGAACTTGAAATACAAATAAAAAACTCGTATTTATAGAGTTGAGCTTACAGATGAAAAAAATGAGATCCCAAAGCCAGGAACTGAATTCCGCCAAGGTCCCCTCGTACATGTACTACCTGCCCGCATGGCACATTCTGTGTATTAATGTCCGCATCTGTTCCATTGAAAATGACAGGCCAGGCACGAGCCCTTGGCTGGACCTAGGTCACCGTGTCAGGCAGTAAGACTCTGGGAGTGCCAGAAGCTTCTCACGTGCCCTCCGAGGCAACACAGAATTGTTGTTCATTATCAGGGATGCGCCACTGTCTGTATTTCCTGCCCCATCCCCGTCCCACGCTCTCCTCCCGCCCCTGTAAGGTGCCTGTGTGGACCAGGCCGGGCGGGAGAGGAGGGCTTGGCGAAGTAGCGACCTGGGGGGCCCCAGAGGCAGGAGAGCAGCTGGAGCAGAGGGTTCCCTGGTCCCCTTCTCCTTTGCTCGTGACTTGGTCGGTGTAGACGCCCACCTGCCTATCCTCTGCCTGTCTTCATGCCTTAGACATGCAGCAGAACGGGGTTTACCAGGCCCGCTCCTTCTCATCTGGCCTCGGCCAGCTGCTGGCTGCTGCCACTGGAGGTGGTTTTTCCCCAAACTGGAGGGAGGCCAGTCCGGACCTTTTCTCTTAACCGGTGCCCAAACCATGGCCTGTCCGCTGGGACCTGGCTCCGCTGATAATGTGAGGCATTTCCCGGGTTAGGAGACGGTCTTGGAGAGTTCTGAAAGAGAGAGAGAGAAACTGTGTGTGTGTATGAGTGAGAGAGAGAGAATGTCTAATACTTAGCCTAAGCTACGGTAGATCTCGCCACCCTCGATCCTTTTCAGTTAGCATATTTCTTAACTCATCTCAGTGATTTCCATTTGATATTCTGTTTGCTTCATTGCTCTATAACAGGTGAAAAGTGCCTATGATAAGGACTTCTTATTTCCTAAAGAAAAGCAAAAAACCGTGGGGAACAGGGTAGTGTAACACTGTCATCTCAGGTACTGCCTGTGTGGGAACATAGACCTGATGTGGCGAGGACAGAGGCTCCCGGCCACGGGCGGGCGAGGCGTCACCGCCGGGCCACCGCGGGGAGGGCAGCACTGCCCGTCTCCCCACCTGTGGCTTATTGCAGTTCTCTCCTGGGTCCTACCCGCTGGCCCGCTCCTGTCCCCCGCCGGCCCTGCGGCAGGTGGCTGGGCGGGAGCAGCACCTGCTGAGTGCAGACCAGGCATTCGGGGGGCCTTCTGTCTTTGGGGCACTCCACCGGCATGCGCTCCGCTGGGTCTCCTAACAGACGCTCCGGCGCATCACGAGGCTCAGGGCCAGTGTCCTCCCTGGCAAAGAGGAAGGTTCTCGGACGGATTCCTTAGAGGAGAAGGCAGAGCTTGCGATCCTGGGGGGCTGGGAGCGGCCAGGCCAGCGGGCTGTTCAAGGAGAAGCCGAACCAGTGACCAGTCGCAAGGTCCATCTTGAGGGAATGTGACTTCCAAGGGGAGAGGACCTGGGGGAGAGAGGGCACAAAAGTCATGTTCTGGATGTGCACTTCCCCCTGGATGGGTGCCGGTGGGACCACAGGGTGCTCTCCCACCCCAGGCGGATGCCAAGTCCCAGCGAGCTGGCGGCAGGGGGCTCGGCCGGGGCCTACTCAGGGAAACGCCAGGTTCTCCCCGGTGCCGCGTGGCGGAGGATGGGGCACAGTGACTTGGGGACGCGAGCAACAATTGGAGTTTTCGCATGTGCACTGAAGTGGATCCCAACGCTGGGTTCAGAGTTTTCCTTTAATGCCAGGTCAGCGCGAACGGTTTGCTCAGAAACCCGCAGTACGGCCCGAGCACCGGGCGAAGGCACGCACCCAGGAAGCCAAAGTTTGTCCGTGAACTTGACCCGGAGACGGAATGTGCTGCCTGTAGGGTGGGGAGGGGAGGGGCGGGGAAACGCCCGCTAAGAAAACCAGTGATCCAGGGCACAGAAAAGTAAATGTGTGGAAATTTGACATGTGCTCTGAGCCACGTGGCTGTGCCGATGACCACGGCCCCCCGCAGGCCGCGAGGCGAGGAGGGGGCTCTGGGGACGGGCGTGCTTCTGTGTGGAGACCACAATGTGCTACAAATGTGATGCTTCCGAAACTTCATGTATGGAGGATTGTTTTTTAAAAAAAACAACTTGCATTGACTCAATAAATTAACCGTTTTTCACTTGCTGGCTTCTCTTGCTGTGAGTGGTGACTTAAGAGGTTGGGAGCGAAACCTTGGCACCCCCCCGTGTAAAGCTCGGGTGAATCAAGAGCCCCAGAGCCGACTCGCCCTCCGTTTGCCAAAAAGCGGCGCTGCCTGGCTGGCGAGCCGTACAAACGACCGCCTCAGACACTGGTGGCCCCTGTGTGTCGCCGGATGGCCGATGTGCGGTTTCTGTGCTGCCGCCCTGGGTGGGAAGGACACGCCCTGTGAAAGCCTGTTTTGCCTGAATAAAAAGGGGGGTCACCCATCTTCCCAAGGGGGCCACAAGCCCCCGCTCTGAGGGCCTTAAGCTTGTGCTCCCTGTCTCCGGGGAGAGCAGGGTAGACCTTGGCCTGCGGAGGTGTGAGCGGTGGTTGCGGTAACCCCCTCGGTAGGAAGACGGTGGGAGGCATGTCAACGAGGGGGCGTACTGCCGGGTCTCGATTCTTGCTTTTGGGCTGCATCCCTCAGACGCCCCGTTTTATTAATGAAACAGGGCTGACCCGTTTTATGCCACAGCCTGAGCCTCCCCACCCTGCTCCTTGCAGCCCTCGCGGGCATGGGCTGCCGTTGGGCAGATGGTGGTGTCTTTAATGAATGCTCTCTCTCTCCCCGACTGGGCCCTCTGCGGCGCTGGATGCTTGGAAATCAGTTTCTGAACCCTGAAAGGCAAACTCACTTCTTAGCCGTGTGCACCGGGGCCTCTCAGATACTGAGCAGTAGAGCTCTCCACCCCAAGAAGTCACGGACCGATGTTCCTGTGGCCGCCGCCCGGGTGCGCAGGCCTTGCCCTGGGGGCTGAGGGACCGACCTGAGACTCTGAGAGACTCCGCTGGCATCTCGCCTCCCAGCCCACTGCGATGGACATGGGGGGCCACGCTTTCAGGGGGAGAGTTAAAAATACAGGGAGGCCAAAACTGGTTTGGCTCAGTGGATAGAGCGTCGGCCTGTGGACTGAAAGGTCCCAGGTTCGATTCCGGTCAAGGGCATGTACCTTGGTTGCGGGCACATCCCCAGTGGGGGGCGTGCAGGAGGCAGCTGATCGATGTCTCTTTCATTGATGTTTTTCTCTCTCCCTTCCTCTCTGTAAAAAAAATCAATAAAATAGATTTTTTTTAAAAAGGAAAAACTCAGGGTGGGCAAACATAGGTTTTCAGTGGTGAGCGCACTGCCGTTGTGCCATGCTTCGGAGCTGATAAAGCTCTCGTCGTAACCCTAACCTGCATGTCTTTTTCCATCCGAACAGCTGTAAACCTACTTTGCTCACCCCTGTCTGAGCTAGTTTTCCCTCTTTCAGTGGACTTGCCCTTTCTCTGTCATCCAGAGAGACACGGCCCTCTCACTCTCAGTCCCACGCCGCCTTCAGTAACGTGGATCCGATCTGAGGGGGCTGCAGAGGCCGGTGGCCAGCGCAGATTGTAGCCAGGTCCCCACAGGCCGGTCAGCGTCCCAGACCCGAGAGGAGGGGCAGCGGAGACTCGGTCACCCCCGGGCTGTCCAGAACTTTTCCCCTTGCTCTCACGCCATCAGGCCTCTGGATGGCGATCAGAAGTCTGGAAAGGGCCTCTAGGCTTTCGGAGAAGTGGCCCCGGGACAGGCAAGCTGGCGCCCCCTCCCCCCCGGCCCCCTCCAGGAGGGAGCCACGGACCAGGGAGGCCCGTTGCTCGCTCCCGCTCAGGTCGATTAACGCGTCTCTCCCCCCTCCTCCCGTCTCTCTCTCCCCAGGTCTGTTGCGGTTCCTCTCACTTTTCCATAAGCAGAACGAGAACCCAATCCAACGTCTTAACGTGCGTAGAGAGATGGCGGGCCGCGAGCAGACACACACACGGTGGCGGGCTCGGCGGGCACCACCTAGACCAGCTGAAGGGCAGCCCGCCGCCGTGTCTCACACCTCACTTCCGAACGTAAAAGGTCCCCACGCCTCTGGCTTCCGGTTGACTTCCTCCTGACCCAGAAAGCATGGGGAGAGTGAAGGGTAGGCAAAAAAAAAAATGGTTGTTGGTTCCTGTTGCTCCCTGCCCCGCGCCCCCCGGAAACGCAGCCCGAGGCCGCCCGGCTCTCGGCAGCCTCCGCCGCGGGGGGGGCTCGGGGGCTCACCTGGCATGATGGGCAGTTACATATTATAATTTTAAAAGTATATATTATTGAATAAAAGGTTTTAAAAGAAATGGATGCGGAGTTTTCAGTACGGAAGGGGCCGTTCCCCGAGACCCGCGGCCAGGCGGCTGAGTTGGCCCGGTGGCGGCGGCTCTGGCCGGAGGACAGACCGAGGGGGGGGGAGTCCCAGGATGCTCTGGACAGAGCCCAGGAGCCGAGGAGGGATGCTGAGCTCGCCCCGGGGAAGAGGCAGCCGGTCCAGGGGGACCGGTGAGCCAGAAAGCCAGGCTGGGCCTCACACACGCATTTTGGCCGCCCTGCCTGGTCCTGGCAAAGCAGGGGAGGCCCACGGGGCAGGTGCGCCACGTCGGTGAAATCAGGAAGGTGCCTTAGCCCCTTTGCGTGCCCTCGGCTCCTGTCTCCCTATTTACTGCGCCTCCCAATCCTGTCCCCTCCCAATCCTGTCCCCTCCCAATCCTGTCCCCTCTCCCCAAGCCCCCTTCTCAAAGAGCATCTCACACCGTGGAGGCTGGAGGCTGGAGGCTGCTGTCCCAAGGCAGGGCAGGGCCGGCTCTTGGGTCCCCATCCCCGGCCGTTTCCGGTCACCTCGATAGGCTGGCGCGGGAGCACCGACTGGATTTATCCAGGGAACGAACTCAACCCGCTTTGACAAACGAGCCTGCCCTGGCTCCGGGGACAGCGGTGCCACAGCCTGGTGTCCGGCGGTGGCCTGTGCCCTCCCCCTGCCTATAGAGGGCAGAAGCGACAGGTGGCCGGATGCCCCCCTCCCCCGTTCTCCACAAAAGCTACCTTGTCCGCGCAACATCCTCTCTCCTGTCTGTGCTGCTTGTTCGGAACAGGTGACTGGCAGTCCAGGTGTGGACTCGGTTTTGGTGAAGCCATTATGGGGGGGAAGCCAAGACGCCCTTCTGCCGTCACGGTCACAGTGTCCCCGGGGCCAGCTGCTGTCGTATCCAAGCAGTTCCTCAGTGCGGAAGCTCTCGACCGTGCGTGCCCTGGACACCAGCGAGTGAGACCCGCAGGCCAGCGGGGCACCGACTGGATGGACTTGGTACTTTCCACTCCGTCACCGGCCTGGGGTCCTCACGCGGTGTCTCTCATGGGTCCTGGTGGACCTAACGGTTCTGCACATTTCGGTTGGTCCCCCAGATCTCCGGGACAGCATCTCAATACCTCACGGCAGCGAGCATGTCCCCGAAACACCCGCGGATGTGGTGTTTTGTATGTGCACGTTTCTCTCTTTAGCATGTTCTCGCCGTGCTGACACTGGTTTTGCAGGGCCTGCAGCCAGGAGGATGGGTCTCTTCGGAGCAGATATGCGGCCGTTGGCTTGGGAGCTATTGAACTTGAACTCTAGCTTCGTCCTCCAATTTCCCTTCTTCGTGTGAACATCTTGTTTAGAATCTTGTTTTCTGTGGATGTGCTCGATGGGATGATGGGAGAGTGGGTGTAGGAAGAAGGAAAAAGGAGGGCTTTTTTTTTAATTTTTATTTTTTGGTGGTGGTTTTGCCCTTGAAAAAGGACAAGGAACCTGTTAACTCAAGAGCAGTCTACTGCTCATCCCTAAGGTGCTCAGAAACTCACAACAGCAAGTCACGTCTTCCGGTCGTCCGGCTTGTGTCTGGGTTATGTCAAGTAATACTGCATTTTCTCGATTACAAAAGTCATATATGCTCACGGTCACAAGGTCAGGTTACAGCCAGGCACCTGACATGCACAGGCATACAGAGACATGATGGTAACCATGGTGAAGTTTGGTCTGTACCTTCCAGTTTGTTTCCTCTGCGTTTGCTAACATTTCCAAACTACGACGACTTCTATTTTGACAGAAATGTCATCAGACTCGACCTTCTTTGTCTGCAACTTGGGTTTTTACTGAATTGTGAAGTTCCTACTGGGAGCACATGTAGACCTACCTCACCCCTTGTCATGCCTGCATGGTCTCCCGTGATGTGATGTACCACCGTGGAAGCTGCCTCTTACTGATTCACTCTTCTCAGTACTCTGACCAGTCAGTACAGTATTGCTGTGATGGGTAAATGTGCACATACATTTTTTTTACACAGTATGTATGTTTGTAAGATAAACTCTTCAAAAGCTTGAACTACTGTGCCATATGATTTTTTTTTTTAAGAAAGGGCATTGTTATGATTCAGAGAAAGCAGTCTTCCATCCCCTTCTCTCACTGGTGTGGGTTGGAACCGGGATGCCTTTAGTCACGGGATCCTTGTGGGGTTCTGTCAGATCTGGGGCATGGTACCCAGGGCCTCAGACTTCCCAGGGGTCTTCAGAAATGTCTTCGACCCGAAAAAACGGTGTTGGCTCTTAACATAAGAAAGTTTGCAAAATAAAAATAAACGTGGTTAAATGTCTGCCCAGTCCTGTGAACTTCATGAACGGTTAGATTCAATATTTGCTTTAAAAAGATATTTTTCTCATGAGAGAATTCGTGAAGAGCCAGACAGTCACAAAATCAAATAATTTCGAAAGCCGATTCTCAAGATCTTTTCAGAGTTCCAGAAAAGGGTTATCTTGGATCTGGAAAATGGCTGCCTTTTAATGTGTTTGAAATGCTGTGGGGAAGCCTTCCAGAGGAAGCCTGCGGAGGGTGGCCAACTTGTTAAAACATCCTGGCCCTTGGGGGCTGAGCGATGGAATGGATGAGCGACGCTTTGCGGAATATTCCACACACAGTGGCAATAATGCGCGTTTCAAACGCATCGTGCTGAGAAGCCAGACTCAAAAAGTCTACCCACTGAACCATTACATCTCCATGACGTTCTGGAAAAGGCAGAACTGTAGGGAGAAAGAACAGATCCCTGGTGACCAGGGGTGCAGGGGGCGTTGGAGGTGGGGAAAGGTCTGGTTATGAAGGGATAGCATGAGAGACTTTGGGGGGCAATGGTTATATGACTCGGTGCCTTCATCAAAGCTACACACCAAAGAGTGCATTTTGCTGTGAGTTTAAAAATCGATTTTAAAATAACAATAATGTGCAAGGGCCCAACAGAGTGCCATTTGAGCTTCTCTCTCACAGTCAAAGGAGCCTCATCTGCCCACCACTGGCTCCTTTACTTGGTGGTGGTGGGGTACAGCACTGGATTCGGGGGTCCTCCATTTGCCAGGTGAACACCCCAGCCGTCGCTGTTCTCCCCATCAGCAAGGAGGGGTGAAGAGTAAATTTGGCCTTACAATATGTATCAAGTCCCGCGTCTCTCAGAGGCTGGGTGCTCCCAGTTTCTTGATTTGGCTGGACATAAACAGACACTGTCCCACTGGGTTGAAGCATCTGACCAGGGCTTTTGTGCACTGAACAGGATTCTTATAGTGGCTAATGCTTTACATAATATCTCAGTTTTTAAAGTTGAACATTCAAAAACCTCATTTGTGTCTTTGAAATCAATTTACAAATCTTGTTATCACTACAAAGTAGCTGGTTTTGTATATAAGTATGAACATTTACTTTGGCTTATTCTTTCATCAATGCTGGATTAATTAAAATCGCAACGGGTTAAACCATAAGCATTGCTCCCACACAATCTAGTTTCCTTGGACATTGCAAAGTCACCCAGACATTCAATCCGTTTGATTTGCACAAACACTTCCAATAGCTTAACATGAAAGACCAAAATTCTGATGCAGTCTTCCTAAGCATCTAAATACTAAACCAAAAAATGTTAAACATTCACCGTTTACACATTTAATTACATTTTCTTTGACATTTTTTAATTAAAAACCACAGAACTAATTTCAAATTCCTGGAAGCATTTCAAATCAAATTGGAAGTATCAGATCCTCTAATACTTTAAGTTATTTTAAATATTTCAAGTATCTTTAATAACAAACAAAACGTCACAATAATCAGAAACTTTCCCTCATCTGACATGGATTACTGATGTGGGTTTGTTTTACTTGCTGTAATCTGTTGCTGTATTTTGAGACCCCACCAAGATGTCATATTCCACCCGAACACAGGACTGTGATTTGTTCACAGTCAGAGATTGTGGGCGGGGCACAGGACTGGATGTTACTTCTGTGATGGTTCGACCCGGACTTCAGGCTAACAAACTAAACCCCTTCTTGTAGTCATGGGGTTCTCAAGACCACCCTTGGCCAAAACCGGTTTGGCTCAGTGGATAGAGCGTCGGCCTGCGGACCCAAAGGTCCCAGGTTTGATTCTGGTCAAGGGCATGTACTTTAGTTGTGGGCACATCCCCAGTAGGGGGCGTGCAGGAGGCAGCTGATCAATGTCTCTCTCTCATTGATGTTTCTAACTCTATCCCTCTCCCTTCTTCTCTGTAAAAAAGTCAATAAAATATATTTTAAAAAAAGACCACCTTTGTTTGCACTTCCTGCAGTTACTGTACCTTTTCTGCAACCTTTTATGGCCTGATATGTATCAGTTGAGCTTCTGTGCCTACTGCCCAGGTTGCAATTTTGCTGCCTCATTAGATTCTGCTTTTTTCATTCATCACTTTTAAAAACCTGGCTTGTACAACAATTGCAGGAAGCAACTTGTTAGCAAGCTTTTTCTTGTGTTTTGCCCTGATGCCTCCTCATGTTGACGAAGAGAAAACGATTTCGAGGAAGTAATGTTTCATGTGTTTCTTTGAGTGACCTCTGTAGTTTAAGGTTATTTCAGTCTACATTACTTTTGAAATCAAGATAAACGCCAAAGCAAACATTCGGCTTTAGTTTGTTGGCTCATTCATTCATTCATTCTTTGTGTGTCTGACATGATGGCAGTGATGCATCTGGAAGAAGCATGCCAAGATCAAATCTACAATAGGAACAAAACATGTTCACTGAACACTAATTCATGTTCCCCAACCCTTTCACTGAATAATCTTCGCCGTAGCCAAGGCTTGTGATCACAGTAAATTGTGAACCCCAACAGAAGGAAGGACTGAACACAGTGCATGTGGACACTCCCTGAGGATGAGGCGTTAGGAGAAGCAAGCACTTTCATTCCCCCATCGGCTGGCGCACTGATGGGCTGGCTATCTGTTCAGGGCACTTTAAGCCCGTTTCCCCCGAGGATATTTAGAGACATTTAATAACAAGGGATAAATTATTCACGGGCCTAAAGTATACACAGTCCACAGAAATAATTCAAAAATAACAGTTTGATATAAAATGTTTTGACTTTTTACTGTAATACAATCCATGTCTCCCCCCCGCCCCGCCCGCCATACCCCCTACCCCCATTGTCTGGAAATTCTGGCTCAGTCGTTCACGGGGTTGCAGTGAGGATTAAACGATTTAATAAAGGCTAAGGCGCTTAGTATAGTGCCTGACACATAACAAATACTCAGTTGATGTTAGCTATTATTAGCTATAATGAGGATGAAGTTTAGCTGCAAACTTCCTATCAGCCACAATACCCAGCACAGGCCTGGGCACACGGGGTATAATATTTAGGTAGATGCTCCGTGAGTGATCGCCACCATTTCAGATATCTTCCCCATACGAAATACCATAGCTTATTTTATGTCTTTCTTTTTTTTTTTTAACTGTGCTGAGTGTTGATTTCTGTTTTTTTTTTTTACAAAAACATCAGCTTACCGAAACCGGTTGGGCTCAGTGGCTAGAGCGTCCGCCTGCGGACTGAAAGGTCCCAGGTCCGATTCCCGTCAAGGGCACGTATCTTGGTTGCGGGCACTGTGGGATGGCTATCTGTTCAGGACACTTTAAGCCCGTTTCCCCCGAGGATATTTTTGAGACATTTAATAAACAAGGGATAAATTATTCACTGGCCTAAAGTATACAGAGTCCGCAGAAATAATTCAAAAATAACAGTTTGATATAAAATGTTTTGACTTTTCACTGTAATACAATTCATGTCCGTGGGGGACCCCCCGCCCCCTGCCATCCCCCCTACCCCCCGTGTCTGGAAATTCCCCCAGTAGAGGGCGTGCAAGAGGCAGCTGATCGATGTCTCTCTCTCATCGAGGTTTCTAACTCTTTATCCCTCTCCCTTCCTCTCTGTAAAAAAAAAAAAAACCAATAAAATATACTTAAAAAATAAAATTACAAAAATATCAGCTGTTATTCAACTCAGCCACTTCTTATTACGTTCTGCTTTTATCTGAATGATCAGGTTTTCTTCTTTGCCAATAATAATAATAATGATGATGATGATGATGATGCACTGAAGGCAACACATTTGCCTCAGAGTGCGGCTTTGACTGCATCCCACATTTCCAGGTCCATGTCATGAACTCCTCGCAACCCTGTTAACCGTTAAAGCAAAGAAGCAACGGCGCTTAGGACAGGTCCTGCTCAATACAGATTAGCTGCTTTACCTTTAGCTCGTTCTCTCAGCCCACAAGCTTTCGGGGCGTCGCAGGACCCCAGGTAAGCACCCCGTCCTCCCCAGCAGCGGCTGCCTTCCTCCCCTTCTCTTGGGCGCCGGTAACTCTCCGCGGCCTCGCTCCTCAGGGGGGGCGGGGCCTCGCCCTCACGCCCTCTGACCCCGCCCCCGCCCGGGTTCCCATGACACCGCGCCCGCGTCGGAGACACACATTCCATAGTCACGTCTTCTTCTTACGCTTCCTCCCAAAAAAAAGCAGCTCCGAGAGATGACGCCGCCGCGCCGCCGCCGCAGAAAAAATAGTCCCCTTCGCCAGGAGGCGGGGCTAGGGCGGGGCTTCCGGGCGGAAGGAACAGGAAGTCCGCGATCCCCGACGTCGGGATTGGCTCCGCGCTCCCCGGGGGGCGGGCCTAAGGGGGGGGAGGAGGCGGAGGAATCCACGTCGAGCTACGTACGGCGGGCTCGCCGCCTCCACTTAAGGCAGCGAGCGCGGCGCGGGCGGCAGTTGCTGTGGTTTCCGTCGCGGGCGCGTTTCGTGCTGCGAAGCGGCCGGGCGTGGCGGCGTCGCGAGTGCAGGTGTTTAGTGGCTGTCGAGCCCGAGGTCAGTGGCTCAGCGTCCCTTTGTCCGTAGCCGGGCCGGCCGGCCGCCCCCCGCCCCCCCTTCCTGTTTCGCCTTCGCCGCTCGGGGTCCGGACCCGGGTCGCCCCGCGGAGAAGGCCGCCGCCTGCGAGATGTTCAAGAACACGTTCCAGAGCGGCTTCCTCTCCATCCTCTACAGCATCGGCAGCAAGCCGCTGCAGATCTGGGACAAGAAGGTGAGGGGCTCGGGGCTGGGGAGGGGGGCTGGGTGGTTGTGGTCGAGCTGGGGCCTGGGGGGGGCCCGGGGAGGGGCGGGGTGGGGGGGGGGGTCAGGTCGGGTCGGTGGTTCCTCGCCGCAGACGTGAGACTCGCTCAGTCCCCCCCCCCTCCTCACCCGGCGGAATCGGGGCGCGAAAGGCACGCCCCCCGGTTGGATGGAGGTGGTTTTGGGGGGGAAGGTCCAGGTGCCAGCAGCTGCTGCTCGAGGGTTTCACCACGGACGTGTCCTGGCACCACCCCCCCCCCTGCCCGGTGCCAGGCGCGGAGCCCGGTGCCAGAAGCAGTTCTGGGCGGCCTGCATGCGCCTGCCCGCCTCCCTTCTCCGGGCTCGGTTGTCTGGGGGTGGGGGGTGGGGGTGGAGGTGGGGGTGTCTGTGCCCTGCCTCCCCTCCCTGCCTGACTGCTCCAGCAGGGAAATGGCAGAGGGGGGATCCAGCCTTGTCTGCAAGAATCAGCTCCCAGCCCCGGCCCAGCCTCCTCGTTGCCTTTCTGCAGGCATCCGTCCCCGGTGCACGAATCAGCTCCCAGCTCCGTCCCAGCCTCCTCATTGCCCTTCTGCAGGCATCCGTCCCCGGGATGGCCCCGGCCCCGGACCCAGGAGGCGGGGAGGCCCCTGTCCCCTCTTTGGAGACGGAGGAGGGGGGCGTGTGTGCCTGGCAGCCCGAGCGTTGGTCTGCCTCTTGCCGCCTTGACATTTCGCGCCTCCTGCAAATTGCCCAACAGGCAGCTGCTAGCTGCTAGCTGCACCCTTGTCTTCATCCGAGTTCGGGTGGGCCGGCCCGCCCGTCGGATCCGGCAGGGCCGCCGTCCGCAGGGAGAGTGAAGGTGGAAGCATCTGAGTAAGAAGTTTATTTTTTTTTATTTTTATTTTTTTAATATATTTTATTGATTTTTTTTTTACAGAGAGGAAGGGAGAGAGATAGAAAGTCAGAAACATCGATGAGAGAGAGAGACATCGATCAGCCGCCTCCCGCACGCCCCACAGTGGGGATGTGCCCGCAAGCAAGGCGCGTGCCCCCGACCGGAATCGAACCCGGGACCTTGCGGTCCGCAGGCCGACGCTCTATCCACCGAGCCACCCCGGTCTCGGCTGAGTAAAGAAGTTTATTGGCGAGGAAGCCGAGACCTTTGGGTTTCATCTCAGAGCGGCCTTCCTGCCGTCCCTTACCCATCGGGCCGCCTAGAGAAGGGGCGGGAACGGGGACCGCCTTCTGCCTGTTGCCGTGGGGAGCCGGCATTCTGCCAGCGGCCCCCGGCTGGCGGGCTCGCAGTGTCCTGTCTGTAAGGTAGTGGGCAGACGGGAAGATGAGGAGCTCTGGGACCAGCGCCGCCCTGCCCCAGCGAGGCGAGCCACCGTCGAGAGCGAGCGCCCCGAGCGGTGCCCGGAGAGCAGTTCCTTGGTCTTTTCCCCACGTCACTGAGGTGTCTGTCCGGTGGCGTGCTTTTGTCCACGTTGGAATAAAACATCACACACTCTGCGAAGGGGACCCGCAGCCAGGGTACCAGGAGGCTGAGAGCTTTGTCGGGCTTCTCCGCTGTGGCCTTGTGTGCCCTTTGAACTTGGGATTGTCACCAAGTGCCAGTACAGTGGCACCTCGAGATCCGAGTTTAATTCGTTCCGTCACCTTGAGGCGTGGGAAACTGAGATGCTCGAGTCGCGGTAAACTGGTGGGCCGTGTGCAGCCGGCCGATCCGCGCGATGACTCCTATCTCACATGTTGCTCGTATTTCAAAGCAAAAATCGCTCGCTGGACAGCTCGTATCTCAAAAATCTCGTATGTTAGGGCACTCGTATCTCGAGGTGCCACTGTATCAGGCAACGGAGGCAGAAAATGGGACGTGACGGAGGAGGGGCAGTTTTCAGGGCAGGTTGGAACGGACGTGGGGAGAATTCAGGGCTGGGGACTCGGCAGTTCTGTGGAGTGGAACTTGGGGAGAGTTACCCGTTTTAACCATCTGGGCTTGATCTTCCGCCGTTCTTTTGCTCATGCAGCTTTGTGACTAGTCAACATGTTTACACGTCAAACATAGAAGCCAAGTAACCATGCGCACCGCGTCCCTTAACAACGCCACTAGAGGTCGGCTGGTACCCTAATGACATAAACACAGGTGAAAACACTGTTAGATGACTGGGAGAGCACGTGAGGACATTTTGGCAGAGAAAACTCTAGAAGAACACTCATTTTAAGCAAAATCCTTCTCCTGGAGCAAGGGAAGGAGAGGGAGAAGGAGAGAGAGTTTGGGGCTAGATTCAGAGGTTTCGTTGTAGGTGTGCCTGTTCTCAGCAGGTGTTGGGGATCCAGTGTGGTCCAGGGAACCCTGGGAATTGATACACTTATCAAAGATTTATTGAACAGCAGCCAGGTGATAGATTTGAGGAGATACAGAATTGGAGAAGTATTTTCCCTGCTGGGGATGAGGGCAGAACTTGATGGAGATAAGAGGACTGTTTACATTGACCAAGAAACGACCCTGGCCCTAGCCAGTTGGGGTCCCCGGTTAGAGTGTTGGCCCTCCCACTGTAGGGTCTCTCTGGTTTGATTCCAGTCAAGGGCACGTACCTCGGTTGTTGGCTCATCCCCGGCCCCGGGTTGAAGTGTATGCCAGGTGGCAACGTATTGATGTTTCTCTTACATCGATGTTTCTCTCTCTCTGTCTCTCCCCCTCCCTTCCTCTAAAAATCAGTGGAAAAAATATCCTCGGGAGAGGATTGAACAACAAAATGATCCCAACCTTCGTCAACAGGTCCATCATATTGGCTCTCAATGCACATTTCAATGATTATTTTTATTTCACAAAATTTTATTATTTTCCTTCCCGAGTTTATAGAAAGAGAGTTCCTGTGGTTTGTTTTCTGTGAAGAATAATCTTGGAAAAATTAGGTTTGGTTTCTGTTTGGGCTCTGTGTCTCCTTGAGGAGTGAATTTGCAAACTCCATATTTGTGGGTGTGGTCACATTTGTATCCCACTCTTTGAGGTTCACCGCCCCTCTCCCCTTCTCATCCTTCAAATCTCAGCTGAAACATTATTTCATTGAGAGCTTAAGTGAGGTATCTCCCTCCAGACTGCAAGTCCCTAAAGGGGAGGGATAGTCTCTGAGCTTGAAACCGCCGTGCTGGAGTGATCTGGCGCCTGGGGTTTGTGGCCTGGCTCTGTCTCAGGTCCTCTGCTGTGTGACCTGGGGCAAGTGTTAACTACTCAGTTTTCTCATCTTACAGTATTGTGACCTCTCTCGTGGTTATGGAGATTAAATGAAGATATATATATATATATGAAATGCTTAGCACCAAAGTTATGGCATACAGTATTAAATAGGGCAGGAAAGTAAGGGGTTTAGAGGAAGCCCAGACTTCTGAAATGAGAACATGTGATTTAACCATTTTACATGGCTTTCCCATGTAATTAACCACCTTACCATGGCTTTCCCAGTCCAAACCCTTAGCGGGGTCTAGTGCCTGCAGCTGCTTACCTAGTTCTCCAGGCTCCCCTGCCCTGGGCCCCCCTCTACTGAGCCTGCTGAACTGAAGGGAGTCCTCTTCTCTCACCTCATTCAAGCTTCTGTATTTGCTGGTCCCTCGCTGGGACCTGTGCGTCCACCTCTACTTTAGTCTCCAGGTCGCAGCTTACACTCCCTTGGGTTAATTCCTATCCCCTTGCAGAATTTCTCCTTCCTTTTCATCATACTCCATCACTTGATTTTTTAAAAAAATATATTTTATTGATTTTTTACAGAGAGGAAAGGAGAGAGATAGAAAGTCAGAAACATCAATGAGAGAGAGACATCGATCAGCCGCTTCCTGCACGCCCCACAGTGGAGATGTGCCTGCAAGCAAGGTACACGCCCTCAACCAGAATCGAACCTGGGACCTTTCAGTCCGCAAGCCAATGCTCTATCTACTGAGCCAAACCGGTCTCGGCTGATCACTTGATTTTTACAAAAAATTTAATGTATTGTTTTGAAAGAGAGAGAGAAACATTGATTTGTTGTTCCACTTATATTTATTCATTCTTCCATTGCTTTCTTAAAAAATATACTTTTATTGATTTAAGAGAGGAAGGGAGCGGGAGAGAGAAACATCAATGATAAGGGAGGTCGAAACCGGTTTGGCTCAGTGGATAGAGCGTCAGCTTGCGGATTAAAAGGTCCCAGGTTTGATTCCCGTCAAGGGCATGTATGTGGTTGTGGGCATGTACCAGTAGGGGGCGTGCAGGAGGCAACTGATCGATGTCTCATCGATGTTTCTATCCCTCTCTCTCTCTGTAAAAAAAATCAATAAAATATATATTTTTTAAAAATGATAAGAGAGTATCACTGACTGGCTGCTTCCTGCTCGCCCCTGACTGGGGATTGAGCCCACAAGCCAGCACATGCCCTTGACTGGAATTGAACTCGAGACCCCTCAGTCCACAGGTCGACACTCTATCCCCTGGGCCAGACCAGCGAGGGCACTTCCATTGCTTCTTGTGTGTGCCTGACCGGAGATCGATCCCAGAATCCTGGTGTGTCGGGATGATGCTCTCTCTACTGAGCTGCCCGGCCAGGACCCTCTATCACACTGGAAATAGCTTCTTAAGATCTGTATTCCTGGCTAGATTGGAAGTTTTCTAATGAGCTTTGTAATTTTTCAATCCAAGAGTGTAGGAGAAATTAGCTTTTTCTTAAAGTTTCCTTAATTTCAGGCCTAGTATTACATTGATTAGAGGACTCCTGTGTGTACTGTAAACCGTACTTTTGTAAAGAAAATACCAGGAGGTTTTGTTCCCACATACTGCCCGTGCAAAACATCGTTCTCAGCCCTAATACCCTAAAAGCCTATTAGGTGAGATGTTAATTCATACAGGCTTCTCCGTCTGTCTGCTCTCACCTCGGCTCTCAGCTGCTGCTCCTCCCCTATCTCAAGCTAAATGTTAGAACCAGAGTTTAGATTCCCATTTCCTGGTCCTAATTTAAAAAGTGAACGAAGTCTCCAGAAAAAAGCTCCCTCGCCCCGGCCTGTAACCAGTGGATCTTGTTGGCCCATGTTAAACGGATGCAATTCCAGTAGCAGAATGGACAGCATTGGGTCAGGAAGGTGGGGAAACTTTTTCAGACTCCCCCTGGTCAGTCTGATGGTGTTCTCCATTGTTCTGAGTAATAGCGTTTCCTATAATGGGGCGAAGACGGGTTTTGGTTACACGTGCCCTTTGGGGGCGCTGTGACAAAGACACTGGTTAACAGTGCGCACCGCCCTCACTTGCGCTGAGGGTTTGTGGTAGGCGCCCTGAGTTGCCGGGCTCCGTCTGGATCGCCCTGCGAAGTGACCCCAGGCCTGGCGGAGCTATGCCCCGCTCTCCCCACAGGGGTCTCCCTTTGCCCATTTTCTGAGGGCGCCCGGCCCCAGCCCGAGCTGATGGCTTACTGTAAATTGGAACGTGTGTCACTCAGACTGGGATACCAGATGGCCGGGGCTCAGCTGTCTGCCAGGAGAAGTGGGTGGGACCAGGGAAAAAGGGAAAGAGATGGGTGGGGGGTGGGAAATGGAAGCCACTCCCGTGTTATTTTTAACGCACCTGTAGAAATAGAGACCCCGCCAGCTTCCTCCCTGCAGCTGGCCCTCCTCCCTGGGGCTTAAGTCAGTGTTGCTTGTTCGTTGCCCCGGCAACGATGGAAAGCCCGGGAGAGTGACTGCGAGCAGGCCTGATGGTGCCCTTGCTGGCGGAGGAGGCTGGATGGTGCCCTTGCTGGCGGCCGCAGAGGCCGAGGACCGCTGTGCCTGGCCCGGTTGTCAGTTGTTTGGGTCCGGATGTTCCTCAAGGAACCCCAGCTCAGAGCTTGGGGAGCTCCTGAACTGTTAACAAATGTCAGATCGGCTTTATTTATTTACTTACTTATTTGGGGGGAATAAAACACGTGTAGGCCACACTTTGGCAGTGGGACTGTGCTATGAAATAAAAAAGGATTACTATTGATGGCACAAGTCATCGGCGTGGCTAGTTTAGCGGGGAAGTGGGAGAAAACCCACCCCCCGCCAGGAGCAGTGAATGCTGACCAGTTCTTATCTTCCTTTCAAAGCCAGCCTGCCCGGCGACCTCTGACCTGGAAGGGGCCGAGGAAAGGAAGTCGCTGCTCTCTGAGGCCATGTGTCTGGTTATCGGTGTTTGTCAGAGGCCGGGCTGGGGAGGGGGGTGCTTCCTGCAAGACCTTGCGGTGCACTGGAGCTAGGTTGCCGGGCGGGGGAGGGGGGGTTTAGGAAGCTCGCCCCCCGCTCCTTCCCTTTGCACCCTCGTTCCAGAGCCCAGAGAACAGCTTAGGGAGGTTCTGCACCCTCTGAGTGCTCATATCTCTGGTTAATTGCACCTCCATTAACCCCCATCTCCCCTCCCCCCACCGTGAACTTAGATAAAGGAAAAAAGCCACAGTTCACTGACAGATCAGCATCATTGGATTTCAGAGCGCCGGCAGCTTGGGATGTGAGAAAGCCGTGGTTTTCTTCTTTGAGGCCTGAGCTTGCTCCGTGGGCAAAACTCTCCTGAGCTTGTGTCCCCCCCAGCCCGGCTAAACCCTAGAGACTGGTAGGCGTTCCTTCACAATGGCTGCCTTGGTTCCTCTGAGTTCTCTTGTTTGGGGGCCACGTTAATCAATTTTGTAAGAAGTAAGTTTGGGAGTGTGGCTGTTGCTATGTGGCTGAAAGAAAGTTCTCTCTAGGGCCGAGGCTGGTTTGGCTCAGTGGATAGAGCTTCGGCCTGAGGACTGAAGGGTCCCAGGTTCGATTCCGGTCAAGGGCATGTACCTTGGTTGCGGGCACATCTCCAGTGGGGGGGGTGCAGGAGACTGCTGATGGATGTTTCTCTCTCATCAATGTTTCTAACTCTCTCTCCCTTCCTCCCTGTAAAAACTCAATAAAATATATTTTTAAAAAAAAAAGAAAGTTCTCTCTAGGAAGTCATTGAAGGTCGCACTAAAAGCTGTGTCCTGGGCATGTAAGGCATCGTTTTCTTCCGGGGAAACCCGAATAGTCAGCTTTGCTCCAGTGAAATCACCTGCTGGAAACGGAGAGGGATAGAGGCAGCTTCCCTCATGTTCCTGCCCTGTGCCCACTCCATGCCCTGCGCTCACTCGTGCCCTGCGCTCAGCCCTGCCCTGTGAAGCCCGGCTAGGCTTTGTGGAGCTGAGGGAGGGCCTGAAAGGCCTTGGGGATGTAAGATCTGAGGCCTGTGCTTTAAAACAACATTGGATCAATTGCAACAATTTGCACTTTAGCAATAGTAGCCCATGGGCATTAAATCCTTAATCCTTTCAATGTAATCATCTGTTTAAATATTGCCTTAGTACCTTTTAAGAGAAGAATGAAGCTAGATTACAGGGAATAATTAGCGGTATGTTCCAGAATTGGTGTTTGCCTCTTGTTGGAATTCTGCCAGCTCTTATCATCCCAGGATTTGGAAACAGTTTCCTAACTAAGTCCTCCTCCACCAACAGCCGTGGGCAGCAGCTAGAGGCCCATCGCCACTTAGAGAGCGGGTTCCTGTGGGGAATGAGGTGGGCAGCGATGGCATAGGCTCCACGGATCCAAGCCTTTGTGTCTTAATCGCCCTTGGAAAGCGGCCTAGAATCCGAAGGGGGAGGGCACTGGATATCAGCAGCTTTGTTTGAGAAGCACTTCAATGTGACGTTTGTGTCTTGAGAACCAAGAAATGCCGCATTGGCAGAGATGTGGGGCCCGTCCACCCGCAGTCTGCCTCTGACAGTGGGCACCAGAAGATGATGTGTGGGAGAGCATTCCCGCTGGCAGCCTCCTGGCTCGGTGGGGTGATGTGCCCAGGATCTCTGGCTTCCTGTAACAGTCCGTGGTGGATATGTTATCCAGGAATGTTCTAAAATCCTGCTTGAAGCTATTCATATGTGCCAGCTCTTAGAGTGACAAAGTCCAGAAGTCAGCAAATATTTGAGTGCTTACTGTATGCCTAGCACAGTACTAAGCATTGTAGAAGATACAAATGATGCTTAGTACTTGGTCCCTCCCCCAAAGTTTACACTTTTTTGAGAAGATAAGACTCAGTTGCCACTTGTAGAAAATGATGGCTAGTGATAGCAAATGTCACCTGAGGAATGCCAAGCACGCCACGAGTGGATCAAGCCCACAGTAACAGAGCTCAGAGACTGATGTTTAAAAATAGGATGGCGTATTATTAATAACCTGTGTTCAAAAAGACAACTATTAGCCCAGCTGGTTTGGTTCTGTGGTTAGATTGTTGGCCCGGGGACTGAAGGGTCAGGGGTTCAATTCTGGTCAAGGGCATGTACCTGGGTTGCAGGTTCCATGCCCAGCTCTGGTCCGGGCACTTAAGGAGGCAACCAATCAATGTGTCTCTCTCACATTGATGTTTCTCTCTCTGTGTCTCTCCTCCTCCATTCCCCTCTCTCAAAGTCAATAGGGAAAAAATATCCTCAAGTGAGAATTAACAAAAAAGAAAAATATCACTATCAGACAGACTGGACACTGTGTTCTCTCCCTTATGTGAATCTACTGGGAAACCAAATGAACAGTCATTGAATTTGACAAACAGCCCAACACAGCCCATCTTCACTGTCTCTAGAAAAAGACCACGTTTGTCTTTCTGATGAGTCCTTCTCTAAAGCTGGTTGATCCTTTTCATGTGTGTTTTTCTTTAAAAATATATTTTATTGATTTTTTACAGAGAGGAAGGGAGAGGGATAGAGAGTTAGAAATATCAATGAGAGAGAAACATCAATCAGCCGTCTCCTGCACACCCCCTACTGGGGTATGTGCCCGCCACCAAGATACATGCCCTTGACCGGAATCGAACCTGGGACCTTTCAGTCCGCAGGCCGACGCTCTATCTACTGAGCCAAACCGGTTTTGGCTCATGTGTTTTAATATATCCAATCCTACCCGTCCAGCCCTGTCTCTGAGGTATCTTTGCACATCTCTGCTCTGTCCATATTAGGTGCTTAAGAGTTGACTGCTTAAAAGTAATTCTTTCCTAAATGTTTTGAGAGGAAGCACCTGTATGGAATATTGATTCCTTCCCCACATATACCTCCTACATATGCAGCAGAAAATACAAAACGACGTAGGATGAAGAACTGAGTTGTGTAGTGTGAGCTCTTTAAGGCAGGAAAGTAAATGAGAGAGAACAGTGTAGGCTGCAAATGTTAATGAAGGCGTCTGTTGGGGCACAGATGGGACTTGAGTTCATACTTGGAAAAGTAGAATCTCAGGGAAGAGAAAATAAGGAAACATGAAGGAGGAGTAAACCTGGGGGACAGCGCCCTCATGTTCTGGTTGCCCCTCCTCAGTGTCCCTCAGCCCCTGGCCTTTCTGCAGCGTGTGTGGGGCAGTGGCTGGCCTGGTCGGCAGTCCTGACCCTCTGACTGAGGAGCGGACATCTGCACTCCTGGGTGTCACTGTCCACATGTGTAAAGGGGAAACGGTGCCACCTGCCTTGTGGTTTTTGTTGTTGTGGGGGAAGGATTAAGTGAGAGAATGGACAGGAATATTCTAACGCATAGTGAGAGCTCATTAAATGTTAGCTGAATACTCGAGTGGAGTTGATTTCTTCGGGAAGCAATTTATCCTGATTTATAGGTTGCTGAGTTCCCTGGGATTCCTGTGGCGGTTGATGGGAGCCTGCATAGCAGTAATAGCATGGTTTACTTACACATAAGCTTCAACATAGCATGCCACAAATTTCCGTGTTCTCCCCCTCTGGGCCACTGTGGTTTTCTTTAAATGGTCCCATTCAGCCTTCAGAGTCTTAAAGCTGTTGCCAAATATTTCAGTCCTAACCAGTTCAATTTGCTTCCTTATAGGTGCGGAATGGTCACATCAAAAGAATCACTGATAATGATATCCAGTCCCTGGTGCTAGAGATTGAAGGAACAAATGTCAGGTAGGTTGAACCCTGTTTTCCTAGAGATACTCTTCTCCAAAGAGGCGGTACCTCATGGAGGTGAAAGGCACAGGCTGTCTGGTCAGGCCACTTGGTGTGAATCTAGCCCTGCTACTTAGAGTTTACCTTGGCAAGTTACTCAGTCTCCTTGGCCTTAGTTTCCTCATCTGTAAAATGGGGATAATAACAGTGCATCTTTCCTGAAGGGTTACTGTGCAGATTAAATGAGTGAAGGTGGATAAAACACGTAGAATCTGCTTAGCACATGTTAAGCACTGTGAAAGTGTTAGCTAGCCTCCTATCTAACAGAAGAGTAATATACAAAGTGACTGCACCTCTGCTCTACCCACAAACCACGCCCAGCAGCCAATCAGGAGTGAGCATGCAAATTAACCCAACCAAGATGGCTGCAGCCATGGAGCGAGCAGGAGGCTTGTGTTTCCCTAGCAATGGAGGAAGCCAAGCTTCCTGCACACCCTGGACTCCACTCAAGGCTACGAAGTTTCAATTATAAAGATAAATAAATCCCAACAAAAATGGCTGTGACCCTGGAGCAAACAGGAGGCTTGGGTTTCCCTGGTGATGGAGAAAGCCAAGTTCCTGGCCGGCCCAGGCCTCTGCTGAAGGCTTCAAAGTTTCAATTATAAAAGATAAATAAATCCCAGATACCAAGGTCTCCGCTTGGGTTGCCGGCGGGGGGCGTGGCCAGCCTGCAAACCACCATATGCCCCTCACCCAGGCTGCCCCATGTCCTAAAGGAACCCCCACCCTGATCCAGGACACCCTTCAGGGCAAACCAGCTGGCCCTCACCCATATACTAGGTCTCTATCCTATCTAATGAAAGAGTAATATACAAATTGACCATCACTCCAACACACAAGATGGCTGCTCCCATGTGGACACAAGATAGCCACCACAAAATGGCCAGCAGGGAAGGGCAGGTGGGAGGGAACAGGCCTGCAAGGATGGCAATTGGGGGTGATCAAGCCTGCAGGGGAGGCCAGTTAGGGTTGACCAGGCTGACAGAGGAGGGAAGTTGGGGGCGACCAGGCCTGCAGGGGAGAGCAGTTAGGGATGACCAGGCCTGCAGGGGAGAGCAGTTAGGGGTGACCAGGCCTGCAGGGGAGGGCAGTTAGGGGCAACCAGGCTGGTAGGGGAATGGTTAAAGGATGATCAGGCTGGCAGGCAGAAGCAGTTAGGGGCAATCAGGAAGGCAGACAGAAGCAGTTGGGAGCCAGCAGTCCTGGATTGTGAGAGGGATCCCAGATTGGAGAGGGTACAGGTTGGACTAAAGGACACCCCCACCCCCTGCATGAATTTCGTGCACTGGGCCTCTAGTTAATATTTAACCAGGGTTTGTGTGTGTTGGAGGTGGCCACTGGGTTTTGGTGCCAAAATGGTCTTAGTTTTGGCTTTCTATCATTTGTTGATTCTCTTGGACCAAAAGGGATCTTCTCTCACTGGAAAGACTACCTCAGATCCACTGGTTTGGTTTTGCTTTTCAGGTATTTTATTGTTGGTGTCTAGTCCTGTGTTGAGCTTATGTTTCAGAGTGCGGCATTTGTTTTAATTATTCAAGAATATGTTCTTACTGATTTTTATTTTTTTAATATATTTTATTGATTTTTACAGAGAGTAAGGGAGAGAGATAGAAAGTCAGAAACAGATGAGAGAGAGACATTGATCAGCCGCCTCCTGCACGCCCCACTGTGGAGATGTGCCCGCAAGCAAGGTACATACCCCCAACCGGAATCAAACCCAGGACCTTTCAGTCCACAAGCTGACACACTATCCACTGAGCCAAACTGGTCTCGGCTCTTACTGATTTTTAGAGAGAGAGAAACTACAACGTGAGAAAGAAACATCAATCAGTTGCTTCTTCTGTAAGCCCGGATTAGGGGTCGAACCTGCAACCTAAGTATGTCCCCTGACCAGAAACTGGACCTTTAACCCTTTGGTGTATGGATAATGCTCTAACCAACTGAGCCACTTGGCTAGGGCCACAGTTCAGCTTTTTTTAAAGCTTTAGCTGACGTAAGGGTTGAGGGCTTCATTGGCTGATGTATCTGGAACTTGTAGACCTGCCTTTCGATTTATCCTTAGACTGTGGGTGGTTGCTGTGCATACACAGAGGAAAGATCAGCAGTGTGTTAATTGGCATTTCCTTCTCTACAGCACCACATACATCACGTGTCCTGCAGACCCAAAGAAGACACTGGGAATTAAACTTCCATTCCTTGTCATGATTATTAAAAACCTGAAGAAATATTTTACTTTTGAAGTACAGGTAAGTGTGTGCACATGAATGTACAGTATGTATTCTTGGCTGTGGCAGAGAGGTGTCCCAATGTCGTCTTTTCTGTCTGTGCCGTAAACTTGATTCAGCCCTTATTATTTTGACATACACTTGGTATTAGTAATCGTAATTTAATGCCGAATTTTTGAAGAAACAGTCAATTTAATCATAGCGATAAGATTTTAAACCTTAGGGTTAGAGTAGTGTTCATTTGGGGAGTAACTATTTAAATACTGGGTTATTGTTGGTCTCTCTTCTAGTGGCTGCCTCCTGCACGCCCCTATGTGAGGTCAAGCCTGTAAGTGGCCATATCCTCTGATTGGGAATTGAACCCTGACCTCCTGGTTCATGGGTCCACGCTCAACCACTGAGCACCACCGGCCATGCTATTTCTAGTATTTTTTATTTTCAAAGGGAAGCATGTTTATGAAGTCATGCTATGGCCTGAGAGCCTGGCGGGTGGGAGGGTCATATGTCATAAGCAGCTGGGGTTGTCTTGGCAACAAATAAGATAAACTTGCTCCTTCCAGGCCATCTGCATCCAGCGTGACCTGTGTCTGGTCTTTTATCCTCCCCTGGGCCTCAGCCTGGGGAGTCGGGGCCGTTGAGTCCAGGTCCTCGCCTTCCGCAGATTGCCAGCTTCTCCCAGGCTGGAGGGAGGTGACTCTTGTCTTCATTTCACAGGTACTAGATGACAAGAACGTGCGCCGGCGATTTCGGGCCAGTAACTACCAGAGCACCACCCGGGTCAAACCCTTCATCTGCACCATGCCCATGCGGCTGGATGACGGCTGGAACCAGATTCAGTTCAACCTGTCCGACTTCACGCGGCGGGCGTACGGCACCAACTACATCGAGACCCTGAGAGTGCAGGTGCCAGGCCCTTCCATACGGAGCCCAGGGGGGACTGGGGTGCTCTGTCACTGGCTGGGGTCCCATGCGACAGAAGAGTGGGTTTCTGGATCAGGCCCCCAAGTGCAGGGGGTTCTGCTTCGAGGTAGTGGGAGAATGTGGCAAGCAACCCCCCTCCTGTCAGAATCCACCCAGGCCAAGCGGGAGGCGCCAAGGGGGGGACGCTTCCCCAGCACCGGGGGTGGGGGGGCTCCAGGAGGACCGGGAGGTGAGGAAGGACAGTCCCGTTGAGTTTCTCAAAAGAAGCCTGCCGTCCACAGATCCACGCCAACTGCCGCATCCGCCGGGTTTACTTCTCAGACAGACTGTACTCGGAAGATGAACTGCCAGCGGAGTTCAAACTCTACCTCCCAGTTCAGAACAAGGGCAAGGTAAGCACCCGGGACCCGAGGAAGGCCAGGTGGTGGGTGGGTGGGGAGGCTGCGTCCTGGAAAGGCCTCTGCCCTGGGTGGGCTGCGCGGCCTCTGCGTTGACATGGAGAAAGGGGCGCCTTTCCGTCGTGAGACCTAAGTCCTCCTCCCCCTCGTCGGCACTGAGTCAGGACTGAGCCTGGGAAGGGTTCTGCCGTGGTCCTGCCCCTCCTGGGGGCGTGGGGTGCAGGGAGTCACAGACACCCATCAAACCTCCATTTTAAAAATCCTCACCGGAGGATATTTCTTCCATTGGTTTTTAGAGAGAGGGAAAAGGAGGGAGGAGGGAAAGGGGAGGAAGGAGAATCGTCGATGTGAGAGAGCCACATCAACGGGTTGCCTCCAGCACATGCCCAACCAGTGCTGGGGATTAAACCGCAACCGAGGGACGTGCTCTTGACTGGGAATCGAACCCTTGACCCTTTGATTCAAAGGCTGACACTCTAACCACTGAGAAAACTGATCAGGCCCATTGAACCACTTTCTCAGCTCATTGCTCTCTCCTCTGACACGATGGCAGCGCTACCTGCCTGCCGCTCAGCACCCTCCGTGCCAGAGCTGGGGGTCAGGGCGCTGACCCTCTGGTTCTGATAACCTGAACTGCTGCCTCTCTTTCCCCCTCTCCCCCTCAGCAATAACTGGAATGCAACTCAAGGGATAGACCCTGGACCCGACTCTTAGTTTTAAAGGAAACTATCTGGAGGACAATGCAGAAAAACAAATATTTCTCTTAGTTCACTGTGCTGTGGTTCTTTTGTCTGCTCCTTGGTGTCCTTGCCGCGGACACGGGGACCATGCCGTACGTCACGCATCGTAAGTACAGTGGGGAAGTGGGGCTCCTGGCGTTGACCCCGCTGCCGCCCCCCCGCGCGTGGGAGAGACCTGCCCACGGGCGTACAGAATTAAAGGTGTCCGTTTCAGACCACAATCTCTTTCTACCGTTTGTTCTTTGTTTTATATGTTCTCTAAACATATGTATATGCTTGTAATACTCAGAATCTGGAAATGAATAAAATGTTATATTCTTGGTTTGTACGTTTGTTCTTAGCTTGTGTCTTTTGGAATGGTGACGTTTCTCTCTCCTCCGTGGTGTGAAAATAGAACTCTTTCCAAAGACCGGCCCATGCGTCCGTGCCGTGCAGTACTGGCAGGGAGCGCTTAGAGCAAGGCTGATCTGCAGCCACTGACTTGGAACTACTTTCAAGATGAACAAGTGGAAAAACCCAGGAAGGGTGCAGGACTAAGAGCATCTTCTTGGGCTTGGGTCCTGAGTCTCTGGAGACCAAGCACACCTAGTCCGATGGCCTCTGAGCAGCCGGTGCGGCAGGCCCCAGTGCTGGAGTGGGCGCCCCCTCTCTACCCGGGTTCCACAGGAAGTACCCGCCTGACTTAGGGGCTTCGGGGAGAGTGGCTTCTTTAACACAAATCACGTGAGAGCTGAAACCTCCCCCCATTTGCCCACTCACACTGGCTGTGGGGCGTGCTTGCTTAGACCATCTAATGTATGGAAGTTAAGCCCTTCGGCTGCAGCTCTACGTGTGGATCATGCCCGGAAGCAGTCTGGGCGCAGACAAGAGCATGTGTAGCTGTACCTGGATGACCTTGAGGGACACACACTAGCACAGATTGCATTGGGAGAGAAGGGTTATGGTAACCCCGGATGCTTGGTTGTTCACTACGGAATACGTTTGGAAAGTGACGTTTATGTAATAGAAATGTGGGAGTCTAAAGGGATGAAGGGCCGTCCTAGGCACCGCATTCTCCCCTCCACAGACAGGCGAGGCTGGGCTGGTGGGCGGAGCCGCTTCAGCTTTGATAAGAGTGCCAGTCGACATTGATGACTGCCCTCTGAGGAGTTAAGTGGTGAGGGCACCCTCTCCAGGTCCTCTGAGTCTGCTCTGGTCCAGGACACCAAGTCTGGGAAGAGGCAGGAGCTGGGGGAGAGGAGGGTGGATGAAGGTGCCCCTCCCTACCTCATCATGACTCGGTTCCATTTCCCCTCAGTCCCCTGCCTGGCATGTAGGTAGGCTCAGCCCATACTACTCGGCCCTTTGTCTCCTGCTAACACCCAATCTGGAGCCTTTCCCCCTGCTAACACCCAATCTGGAGCCCCTCCCCCTGCTAACACCCAATCTGGAACCCTCCCCCTGGGGGTCGCCCTCTCCTTTGAGAGCCACCAGCAGGGCCGTCCATCAGCCCAGGTGACTGCTCTTTCAGGGCCAGCCCCATCACATCTGAATGTTGTCCGATCCTCCGTCCTTCCACTGCTGCCTCAGCCTCCACGTGTCTCCGGAACTTTCTGGGTGGCAGGGGGAGCCTCAGAAAAGGGAGGGGGCGGCCTGGGGACTTCACAGAGCCGCCGCTTGTCTCTGGCCACTGTGGAACGAGGTCTTCCTTCCCCTCTGGAGTCTGTTCTGGGATGAAAGATGCTTTTGTGGACCCAGAAAGCGGGTGACCTCCTCCTGTGCCCTCGGTGCGGTGTCAGCGGAGTGCCCTGCAGCCCCGAGGAAGACGGCACCGGCTCTCCTCCACACAGAGGCCCCTTCACCGCGCGGCCAGGCTATGTATGGCCATTACCTCACCGCCTCTCCGGGCGGAAGGCGGCAGCTGCTGCCTTTCCAGATGCTTCTCACAGCCATCGAGGGGAAGTGCGGGGGCGTCGGGGCGATGCCAGGAATTATCTAAGCTGGCCCCGGGCCCGCGAGCCCGGTGGCACCCCCGGCTGCCCGCCCTGGCCCTGGCCCTTGGCTCCCAGCTCACCGGGAAGAAGACTGGTGAGGCCACAGGACGGGAGGGAAGGACAGGCCGTGGGGCCGGAGGCCTCCCTGTGGCGCGGGGCCCGAGGACTTCAGACTGGAAGCTGGAACAGGCAGGTGCCACCTCCAGCTCCCACCAGTCCTGGCGCTTGAGAGGAGCCACCTTCCCGGCGAGAGCCAGGTGTGCAGCCACTCCCAGCCCGGCTGGTTTTGGGGTGAGGGCAGACCCCCCCCCAGGGCTCCTATTGGCCACTGGCCCCTGGACGGCCTCCCTGCAGCCAGGCCAGCCCCTGCCTGGGCACCTAGAGGAGACAAGTGAGCACCAGACAACCCGAGCAGGTTTCCCTGGCACCTCAGCAGCTGGAGCCAGAGCCTCGGGGTCGAACTCACTGGCACAGGTCTTGGATCTCCCCTCTGAGCCTCCTCTCGCCCTGATGGGAACACTGCAGCCCAGAGAGGCAAGGGCTGCCCCCTAAGAGTGGCAGGGGTGGAATGATCCCACGATGGGAGTCAGATGCCAGCCCCGTCCCCAGACCAGACGTGTCTGCTCGGGAGGGGTCAAGGGCCAGACTGAGCCCTGCCTGCGCAGCGAGGGCTCCCTGGCTCGTCACTCCTCGGCCCCCCCGTTAGCTGAACTCCAGGCCTGAGGCTGAACAGCTGGGGCAGCCCCGCCGGCGTGGCTCAGGGGTTGAGTGTCCACCTATGAACAGGAGGTCACGGTTCGGTTCCCGTCAGGGCACGTGCCCGGGTTGTGGGCTCCATCCTCCCACATTGATGTTTCTCTCTCTCCCTTCCTCTCTGAAATCAATCAAAATATCTTCTTGTTTTAAGAGAAAAACTACGGGGCAAAGGTTTGTGTTGAACTAATGGGCATAAACGTAACACGCGCTCATGGGAAATGGAAACTGGACAGAGGATGGAGGAAAGACGGAGTGCCAGCTCCCTTCCTGATTGAAAGCGTTGGAGGGGCCAGGCAGGGACCTGTTTACTGAACCCTCACCACACGGACACGGGAGCGAGGGTCGCCATTTCACGGATGGGAAAACCGAGGCACGGAGATGAGTGCGGCCACGCTCACACAGCGAAGCCCCAGGCGGCGGGGGGAGCAGGTTTCAAACTCGGCACTGGCTTCTCCGATGACTGGACCTCTTTGACCCACTATTTCCTCACCAACAAAATGAGCCTGAGGCTGAAACCGGTTTGGCTCAGTGGATAGAGCGTAGCCTACGGACTGAGGGGTCCCGGGTTCAATTCCGGTCAAGGGCATGTACCTGGGTTGCGGGCGCATCCTCAGTGGGGGGCGTGCAGGAGGCAGCTGATCGATGTCTCTGTAAGAAAAAAAAAAAATGAGCCTGAGGATCGATCAGGTGTGTGATCCTGTATAACAAAGAGCTAATATGCTAATGGTCTGACACCCTCACGCCATGATAACCGTTCAGCAGGAGGATGTATGTACATGTATGGCCAATTGCTCCAGTGATGGGGTGGAAGTGGGGAGGCGCCTGGAGGAGGTGGGACCAAAGGCGGGGCTTGAAGCAGCCAGAGAAGGCCGGAGGGGTCAGGGCGGGGCCAGGGTACTGGAGCTCTGGGTGGAGAGGTTGGGTGTCAAGGCAGGGCGGCGGGGGGTGGCAGGGGGGGGGGGTGGTAGAGGGAGGCTGCGTGATGTAGCATGCCAGCTCACTGGTCTTCACATGATGGAATACTACGCAGCTAGGAAGAGTGACAAAGACGGCAAGGTGCAACAACACGGAGCCATACAGCCGTAATGCAGAGTGAGAACAGGAAGGCACAGTATATTAAAGATGATCCTATTTCTACACAATTTATAAAAAACATTTTTAAAAATATATATTTTATTGATTTTTCACAGAGAGGAAGGGAGAGGGATAGAAAGTCAGAAACATCGATGAGAGAGAGACATCGATCAGCCACCTCCTGCACGCCCCCTACTGGAGATGTGCCCGCAAGCAAGGTACATGCCCCCAACCGGAATCGAACCCGGGACCTTTCAGTCCACAGGCCGACGCTCTATCCACTGAGCCAAACCGGTCTTGGCTAAAAAACATTTTTTATTGATTTCAGAGAGAGAAAAAGAAACATCAAAGGATGAGAGAGAATCATTGATCGGCTACCTCCTCCACGCCCCACCCTGGGGAATGAGCCTGCAGCCTGGGCATGTGCCCTGACCGAGAATCCAACCGTCACCTCGTGGTTCAGAGGTCAACGCTGAACCACTGAGCCACACCGGCAGGGCTCCACGCCATTTTTAAATAGGCAAAAGGATATATTGTTCTAGAATGCACTTCTAAACGACAACCTCTAGTGACAGGCAGGGGACAGTGTCAAAGCTCAGGAGAGTCTTCACCGAGCGTTGGGAGTGAGGGAACACCAGTGACCGGAGAAGCCCTTCAGAGACACCGAGGCCTTATTTCCT
This sequence comes from Lasiurus cinereus, assembly GCA_011751065.1. Lineage (NCBI taxonomy): Eukaryota > Metazoa > Chordata > Mammalia > Chiroptera > Vespertilionidae > Lasiurus > Lasiurus cinereus. Next base: position 4,907,896 of record JAAGEH010000452.1, on the reverse strand, counting down.
AACGGGGTCCTGTCCACACACGGGGTGTGCTTCATTACTGTTTCAGTTACACACGCCCAGCCGTCCTTCCCCTCCTGTGTCTCCGTTTTAAAACACGTGGATTTAGGTGGCTGGGCCTGGCCTGTTACAAAGCCGGCTCCTGGGGTCCAGCCCATTAGCATGCAGACTCTGTCAGGAGATCTACATCGGGCCCAGAAATCTACATGTTTAACAGCCTCCCCTGATGATCTGTGATGTCTCCGTCCCTGGAGACGCTGCTCCAGATCAGATGGAGCAAGAATTGATAGGACAGCTTCCGAGGGCAGGAAGGCCAGATGCTGGGAGGGAAGGAGGCATCCAGCAGACCCCCTCCCCCAGCCGGGGCACATCTGCAGCCACCCCCAGCCCCTCCCCACCCCCTGCAGTTCCCTTTCTACAAAATCCTCGCAGGTAAGCTACGTCCCTTCCATGTTCCCCAAACGCAAACCGCGGGTGCCCCCGGCTGTAAATCCACCAGGCCTCGGACATCTGGGTGGAGCACGAGCCACGGAAAAAATGTGCCTGGTGGTATCCATGGCGTCTGCAGCAAGCAAAGCAGAAAAGTCAAAAAGCCACGGGGCGGAGGGGGTGGGGGTGTGGACAGGCACCGCGCAGAACCCTCATTACCGGGGTGGGGACCCGCGCGGGAGGCGCCTCCGTTTTACGGGGGCGCGAGGGTAATGACTCCGAGGCCTCTGTGGTCGTCGCTTGGAGTCCCCCCAACGCTTTCTTCCGTTAGGTCGTAAATCGCGAGTCCTGGTGCTTGGGGAGGGAACGCGGGGAAGCCCAGTCAATACCGCAGGGCAGATCCACGCACTCTAGCCTGGGGGTTCCGAGTCGCCCCGGAAAGCACCCTCCCCAGCCTAGGAGCGCTTTTCTTGGTGTTGGAAACCGGCCCAAGCCGCTCCGTGTCCGATTCTCGTGTCCGATTCTCGGTGACTCCCAGGCGCCTGCACCCCTCGGAGGGCGGGGAGCGGAGGCGAAAGCGGTCACGTCCCCCTCCAGGAGGGCTGCCTGGTGTGGGCTCGGAGAGCGAACTCAGCCCAAGTACAAACCCGGCCCGCGAGCCTTTCTTCTTCCAGCGGCCGCAGGCTCTCCCCCCGGGGACCCGTTCTCTAACACCCTCCGGTGACTGCCCTACAATTCAGTTCTGACACCATCTACCTGGAGTTGGGGTCGGACCCTGAAGTTAGAGGGCCCAACAGACTGCCCCCCTTCCGCCCCCAGACACCAGCGGCCAGTCCATGCCGGTTTGGGCTGGCCCCACCCTGGGCCTTTCCAGACGCCCTCACCCTCCGGAGGGCCCATCACTTGCTGTCGAGGCTCACCCAGCTCAAGGGAACCGGGCCCCCAGGTTATTACACAGCAGAGGAGATGAGAGGATACAGAGGAGCAACAGCTGAGGAGAGCAAGAGGGTACAGTCCAGCCCAAACCGGGTTGGCTCAGGGGATAGAGCGTCGGCCTGCGGACTGAAGGGTCCCAGGTTCGATTCCAGTCAAGGGCATGTACCTTGGTTGCAGGCACATCCTCAGTGGAGGGCGTGCAGGAGGCAGCCGATTGTTTCTCATTGATGTTTCTGATCTCTATCCCTCTCCCTCCCTCTCTGTAAAGAACAATAAAATATATTTTTTAAAAAATAGGGTACAGTCCAGGAGAGTCCCGAGGGCGAGAGCTTCTGTCCCCACGGAGTTGGGGTGCACCTCCACGCAGGCATGTGGGTGTTTATCACCCCGGAAGCTCTCCCAACCTGGCCCTTGAGGGCTTTTCAGGGCGGCCCCATCACGTAGACAGGATCAATGATTAACTCCACTCCAGCCTCTCCCCTCCCCCCACCCCCCCAGAGGAGGAGGAGGACTGTGGCTGAAATTCCAAGCTGCTTCTCCAGCCTGGTTCTTCTGGTGACCAGTCCCATCCAGAGGCCACCCCAGGGGCGGGGGGAGGGGGTGCTGGGAGTCACTGATTAGAACAAAAGACTCTCCTATCACCCGGGACATTCCAGAGGATTTGGGAGCTCTGGGTCAAACCCCGGCCCAAAGAGGCGCCTAGTCCCTTTTATTGCTGAGAAACTTACAAAGGTTTGAAGAGCTCTGGTCAGGAGCCGGGCGGAGACCAACAGGCAGATTTCTTCTTAGGTCACGCCAGCGCCCGGTGGGGCGTTCAGGGCTATGCCAACTCCCTCGGAAAAGAGGGTCAGGCTGCCATGCAGATGTTCGTGGCCCTTTAAAAAATAGAGTTTAAATATGGCGCTAATATGGTAACCACTAGCCACCTGTGGCTAGTTAAGTTTTAAAATATATTTGTACAGTATACGCTTTTTTGGATTAATTTCAGAGAGGAAGGGAGGAGAGAGAGAGATTCATCAGTGATGAGAGAGAATCATGGATCGGCTGCCTCCTGCACGCCCCCCACTGGAGATGGAGCCCACAACCTGGGCGTGTGCCCTGACCAGGAATCGAACTGTGACCTCCTGGTTCATAGGTCGAGCACAGAGCCACCCAGCCAGGCCATTTCCCAGCATCCCAGGCCTGGAGGCGAGCCCAGGCCAGCCACAGATTGGCCACACTGGGGTGCCGGGCTGGGGGAGGCTGCGCCCTCGGGTCCCCGCTCCCCGCTCCCCGCTCCCCGCTCCTGTTCCCAGGGAAGAGGACTCTGGGAGGAGCCGGCTCCTCACCCCGGTGTTCGACGCCCAGGCCTCCTCTTCTGTGGTTTGGGCCTGGGTGTGGGCTGTGGGTGGGGGGTCCTCTGGTCCGTTCCCCTCTCTGATCCCTGCAGCTGTCGTCCCTTCCCAGGAGGGACAGTTGCGCTGGAGGGAAGGGAAACGGTTATTTTGAGTTGGCCACTGGCTTCTGACCAGGAGCCCTGATGGCCGGTGGGGGCCGGGGGGCGGGGTGGCCTGGCAGGGAGGCAGCCGCACGCTGACTTACAGGGCGTGTGGGGCGCAGGACGGGGTCCTCGCTGAGGTGGGGGCTGGAGGAGACAGTGATGGGTCAGGGACGGAGCAGGCTTGAGAGCCCCGATGCAGACCACGGAGCCGGTGTCCGGAGCGAAGTCCAATGGGCAGGAGGAGTTGGGGGGGGTGAACACGGCACCCCCACACTGGCCACTGGCGACAGAGGGCGGAAAAGGGGGTCCCTGTGGCAATGATGGGGGCTTTGGAAAAGAAGGCGGTGTCTCTCATGGAATGAGCTGCCGTAGGGCCTGGCTGGCCAGCAGCTGGTGGTCACAGCCCCCCTCCTCCAGGCAGGCCTCCCAGCCCCGCCCTCTCCGCAGGAAGCAAGTCTGGTGGAGACCTTGCCCTCTGGTGGCTTCTGTCCTGCCAGCCGCTGGGGTCACTGCAGGGCAATGAGTTGAATAGCCGTGACTCTGGGGCCATAGCTCAGCCTTCCCTTAGGCCGGGCCCTCGGGGGCTCGGACCCGCCTCCCTGCCGGCCAGCCTGTGGCCTCAGGACGCAGGGTTAGCTCCCGAGCCTCCCCTTTGCAGAAATGGGAATTACAACAGGGACACGCACCTCGCAGCGTGCTGGGGTTCACTGAGAGAATGAATGAGCATGCTGAGGACCCAGCACTACAGGGTTGTCATGGTGACGTGGTTGTCCGTGGGCCTGCGTGGAGGGACCAGGCGGGTTCGGTGGGGAGGACAGGAGAACAGAGGAAGCTTCACAGGGAGGAAGCTGAGCCGGCGAGAGGAGCCTTCCCTGGGCCGGTGTGCCCGTCTGCATGGCAGGGGGTCAGCTGGCTACCCCCCAACACCCTGTGCAGGGCTCAGCAAGGCAGGGGGTGTGGGCTGCTGGGAGTGGGGCAGAAAGGCAGCCTGATGGGGGCAGGCAGGCAGCCCCAAGCTCGCTCTCCGCAAAGACACCCCTTTTCCAGAGACCACAGTCTGGCAGGGGCTGCCAGAGTCACCGGGCCCTGGCCTCTGCCTCCGGAGACGTGGCTTCCACATGGCTCCGGCCTGGGTAGCTCTGCTCTGCCCTGGGGAGACCCTCCCGCCCCATCCCCACCCTCCCCACCCACAGAGGGACCCAGCCCTGCCCTCCCCCTGCCAGGCCCGGGCTGCCTAGCTTCTCAGGGACGCTGACGCAGGTTGGCAGCCCCTGGCTCAGCCTCTTCCTCCCGGAGGGCAAGGGCGGACCCTGGCCTGGCCGCTCAGGCCTCAGAAAGGCAGGGCCACATTAATTGGGGGGGGGTAGAGGGCTCCCCGGCACAGTCTCACCTGTGTGCCTCGCAGAGGCACCTGCTGGGTCGGTGTGACTGCCCCACGTTAAGGGGTAAGAGTCCTGATGACCCATAGCTGGGGGTGTCAGACGTGCAGGGGTGAGGGGCAGGGAGGGGGCTCTGCCCAGGACCTGCCCCAGCCCCTGTCCCTCCTGCAGGGGAGGGATCGCACTGCTCCAGGCACTCCCTAAGGCTGAGCCCTTCTCGCCTTGGGGTCCCGCAGGCAGGGGGCTGGCGTGAGGGTGTCTGCACAGGGAGGTGGGGAGCACGAGGGTTAAACGCGTGGCTTTGGGGGTCGGACAGCCTGGCACCTGAAACCCAACGGGACCTCTCCAAGCCTCGCTGGGCACATCCCCGGTCCCAGATGGAACCGCCGCCCTCCCTCTGCGGGAGGAGAAGCCATTCATCCGGGGAAGGGGAGAAGCGCTCTCTGTGCACTGGGGCAGGGGCAGAGGGCAGACACGGGGTGAGTGTCAAGGAACGTGTGGGAAGGTGAGCGGCAGACTCTTAGGGAAGAGCGAAGAGCTGGGAGTGGGGGTGGGGGGCGCTGTGCCCCGTGATTGAAGAAGCAGTGACGGCCAATGGGTGAGGACAGCAGTGAGATCACAGGGTCCGCAGGTGGGGACCGCCCTCCTCTGTTACCCCGGCCAGCCGGCCGCAGGAAGCTGCCCCCCAACAGCTGGGGGAGGTCAGGGCCCGTGGCCACAGGACGCAGCGACGCTACAGCCACTTCCTTGTGCCGCGCTGGGAGGGCGTCCTGCTCCCTTCCGCCATCGCACGCTCCTTCCGCAGGCCCTCGGGCCCGGAGGCCTCCCCACTGTGGCCTGTGACCCCCTCGCCTTCTTCCCCCGTCCCTCCCTCCGCCACAGAGCCTCCTGCCACCGCCTCCCACTTGGGGAGGCCTCTGCGTCCCCTGGGGCCAGTCTGCGAGCCTCACAAAGATCCCTTTCACCAGAGGGCATGGTCGGGGGGCCGAGAGGGGCCGTGGTGCCCTCCTGCCCCTGGGCATAAAGACCCCCTTTCTCTCCGCTGTGCCAGCCCCTCGCCTGGCGGGCGGAGGGGTGGGTGCAGGCAGATTCTTGTCCTTCCTTTAAAGTCTGGGCGAGGAGGCGCAGGAGACAATGCGCTGATTTACAGCCAGGAGCCCCCCCATGCAGACAGCCCCGCCAGTTAAGAGCCCTGCACCATGGGGGCTGGGGTGCCCGCCCAGGGTCCCACGGTGGGGGCCTGATCCCCTGTCAAGTGAAGGGGTTGGGCTGGGAATTTCAGGGACACCCTCTCCCCCTTCCCCACTAGGTCCGCTACAGGGGTGCGCCTGGAGGAGGGAGGCCGGAGGTGGAGAGGCAGGAGGGGGCGCAGGTGCTGGGGGAGGGGGTGGGCTGGCGGTCCCGCACCAGGGAAGGGGCTCAGAGGGAGAGCCGGGCCCCACAGCTCCAGAGCCCGGAACGGAGGGGACCCAGGGGAAGCCAGGCGATGGGCCAGTGGGCAGGGAGACGAGAGCAGGCCATTGGCATTCGGGGGTGGCCTGGCCCCTGATGAGGCCTGAGGGATGAATAAATGGGACCAACTCAGGACAGTGCTCTAGTTCCGGCCTGGGCAACAGAAAGCTGGGGTGCCCCAATGGGCTGGGAGCCCTGGGGGGGTGGGGCAGGCCAAGGAGCTGGTGGGACAACTTGGGGATGTGCTCGTAGGACAGCTGACTAGGTGGTAGGGGGTGCCGGAGAGGGGATGAGAGAGAGAGACAGAGAGAGAGAGAGAGAGAGAGAGAGAGAGAGAGAGAGAGAGAGAGGAACTTTAGGGATGGAGAAGCCAAGGAAAATGAAAGTGAGAGAGCTTCACGACAGGAGAGCGGCTAGGTCTGGCCAGCGTGGCTTCGTGGTTGAGCGTCAGCCTATGAACCAGGAGGTCAGGGTTCGATTCCCTGTCAGGGCACAGGCCTGGGGTGCGGGCTTGCTCCCCAGTGTGGGGCCTGCAGGAGGCAGCCGATCCATGATTCTCATCATTCATGTTTCTATCTCTCTCTCCCTCTCCCTTCCTCTCTGTAATCAATTAAATATATATATATATTAAAGAGAGGAGCTAGAAAGAGAGAGAGGATGAGAGGGAACAGAGAAATGACTCAGAGGGAGAGGAGAGGAGGCAGGAGGGGTAGGGGGAATGGGGAGAAGGAGGAAGACAGAAAGATCTAGGCCAGAGCTGGGGGAGGAGGAAGCAGAGAGTGAGAAGCCAGAGGACTCCTTCCCTGTCCTCACTGGCCTTGACCTCCCCCTGCCCTTGGCCACCTCACCGTCCCTGGAGGGAGGGGGTGAGGGGCCAGACTGTTCTCCGCTCATGGAGGAGGGGATGGGCCGACCCAGCGCACAGGAGCAGCGGCCCTGGGTTCAAGGGCAGATCCACAGGGAAGCGGTGCCGTCCCGGGCGCCTGGCCTTCCCCAGGGCGGGGGACCCCGTGTGGAGGGCGGTTTCCGGCCACCTGCCTCGGTTTCCCTGTGGGCGGGGTTGTGGCTGGGGGCGAGTTCAAGGTCAGGTGGGGGTCAGGGTATGGAGCTACAGTGGTCCCCTCAGGGGGCCTGGGCCTCCCTTCCACCCCGGCCTCTGCGCCAGGAAAGACAGTGGGGGCGGGGGGGGCGGGGTCCGCTGAGTGTTTCCAGGGAAAAACTGATGCTTCCGTGGAACACGCTCGGCGCCAGCGCTCCCCCCCCCCGCCCCCCCTGCCCCCCGCCTCCGCCCGGCCCTCCTCCTCGCTCTCTGGCAGCAGGAGCCCAGCAGCTGGGAAACCAACCGCATCTGCTCCCTC